>CAUDMG010001926.1:632500-815000 GCA_958450375.1 Homarus gammarus
ACCTGATCTCACAACTGGTGTTTACAGACAGGCCTCGTGAGCAGATGACCTTGGCCCTGGTCAAGATTCATTCCCTCGTGTTGGAGATAAATGAGAGCTCTTATCTCCCAGACGTAGAGAAACAGTGAGAGAATCGAATCATATCTTTGAGAATAATATCATGATTTAGTAGATTTTGAGAGAATTAATTAAATAAAGTTAGGTTTAGTTAGGGGTAGGTTAGGTTAGGTTATACTAGTTCATTTTTGGTTGGGTTAAGTTAGGTAATAAGTTAGGTTAAGTTGCTATTCACCAACCTCAATGAGTTACCGGTGTGTTGTGTTACTTATGTGTTGTTACCTGTGTGTTGTGTTACCTGTGTGTTACTGCGTCTCACCTTAGCTGACCCGTTATTCAATCTAAAGGTCATGAGACGGTAACCTTATGAAGATACCTGTCCAAGCACCTCACTATTAACTTATTTTTTAACCCTTTCTTATTTTAATTATATCCAGGTAATCGATCGTTCGTGTGTTTACTGCAAATGAACACCTTGCAACAGGAGGGGGAGGTGGGTAGTGGGTAAGGAGGGGGTGGAGGGGAAGGGGTAGGAGTTAAGGGAGGGGGGGAAGGGGGCGTTTGATATGATCTGCTCTTATAAGGTGATATCACATTAACCGATCGAGTTTGTTGTTAAGTAGCGCGTTTTCTATGGCGGTCGAGTTTTTGGAAATTTCTCATTTTTTCTGATAATATTCGCTTAATATGTTTTTGTTATGGTATTTATTAAGGTAAAATGATTAGTGCTTTTTTTAATTTATGATGACGATAATTAACATAATCTCTTGATAATTTATTTGTTTATTTGTTGCTACTGAGACAAATTCGATTAATATCAGTATTTTTTATATATACCATCACTGTAGGAAGTATAATGTCCAATGAAAAACTTGTAGGGAAGGATTATGTCCAATGTACTATTCGGGTTACTACAATACCTGGCTTAATTGATTGATATATGACGCACACACACACACACACACACACACACCCACGCACACACACACACACACGCACACACTCACACACACACACACACACACACACACACACAGTATGAATTTGACGTAGCAAAACGCCTGGACAAACTAAAATTAAAACGCTCTACCACCCCCATTGACTTACCAATGAAACTCCTCAAGGAGTTCTCCCCGGAGCTTGCTAAACCCCTCTGCTCCATCATCAATGCTTCTCTCAGTCAAGCCAGATGCCCAGCTGACTGGAAGACCTCTTATGTATCACCAGTGCCCAAGTCAACCAGCCCACAATCCTTAAATCAGCTACGACCTATTGCAATCACCCCAATACCCAGCCTAATCTGTGAAAGTTTTGTGTTCGACTGGGCTTATGCTGATATTGCAGGAGTCGTAGACCCTCAGCAATTTGGCAACATGAAAACCTCCTCCACCACTCACTGTCTTGTCAGCTTTCTCGATTACATATACCGCCATCTCGAGAAACGAAAAACGTCTGTAGCTGTCGCCTTCATTGATTTCACTAAAGCGTTCGACCTAGTCGACCACAATATAATCATCAACAAAGCTATTGACCTCGGGCTTCGGAGAAGCCTCATACCATGGCT
The DNA here is from genome assembly GCA_958450375.1 of Homarus gammarus. Lineage (NCBI taxonomy): Eukaryota > Metazoa > Arthropoda > Malacostraca > Decapoda > Nephropidae > Homarus > Homarus gammarus. Next base: position 634,122 of record CAUDMG010001926.1, read on the forward strand.
TACAGACTTCCTCAGTGACCGACGCCAAGCTGTACGCTTCCGAGGGGCTGTCTCCACCTTTCAGTCACTCACCTGTGGCGTCCCCCAAGGCACCAAGATGGGACCACTCTGCTTCCTTATGCTCATCAATGATGCCCTAAGAGAAACCCCTGCTCGCTGGAAATATGTCGACGACTCCACCATTGGGATCAGCGTCAACAATTCTGCTCCCAACTATACCGCCCTTCAGGATTTATTGAACAGTCTCCAAAACTGGGCTACCAACAACCATGTCACCATCAACCATACCAAGACCATGGTTATGCACATCAACCTCTCCTCCGACATTGTCCCACCTCCTTCCATTACTCTAGGTCCGAACACACTCCAGGTCGTAGATTCCACGAAGCTCCTCGGCGTCACCATAGACAACAAACTAAATTGGAAGCCACACGTCAATGAAGTTGTCAAATCCTCCAGTTTCCGTCTCCACCTCCTCCGCCGACTCAAGTCCCTCGGAGTTCCTGCACACGAGCTCCTCAGTGTTTACACAACATTCATACTTCCCAAGCTCACCTATGCCTCCCCCACCTGGTCTTCCTCCCTAAATGCCACACAACGTAAACACCTAGAAAAAGTGCAAAAGAGGGCATGCAAGATTATTCTCTCCTCCTCCTACTCCACATATCAAGAAGCGCTCAACACACTGACCCTTTCGACTCTCACTGACCATCACCACGACCTCATCTGCAAATTTGGTAAGAAGCTTCTACACCATCCCCGACACCGGCTCCTACTACCACCCGAGGTCCCTTGTCCGAGAATTGCTGTTCGACACCACAACCGCATCCAGCCCATACGTGCACGAACTGATCGCTATAAGAACAGCCCAGTCCCAACCATTGTAAAAATTATCAATAACTTGTAATACTGTAACACTGTCACTATGTTGAATTGAACTGTAGTTTGAGCTTTTCCCCATCTAAGTTATTATATGTCTTATTTGTGTCACTTATGTTACTTGTATATTATTTGTAATTCGTAACCCACTCCCCAAATATGTAACTGTATATTTTCAGCCTTCTGGCTGCCAAGCTCTTTCAATAAACCGTTAATTATTATTATTATTATTATTATTATGTCCTCGCTGTTGGAAATATTTGACGTTGCAGTTTTATTTGGGTTGATGTAGAGGCGTGACTTACAGCTACATTCTGTACCTCGTTATTGAATTCCTTACTAAGTGAAGATAATATAAACACAAGACTTCAAATGTTATCGTTCAAATGGAAATAATTCTCAGTAAGTATCGTTGAAGAAGTCATTTATTGGTGTCTATTACTTAACGTTTACTCTGATAGCTTCCCATAACTCGATACATTTAGAGAATTTCACGTTGTTTTCATTCCATTGTAGAAATATAACAGACATAAAAGAAAGTAAATTGTTTAAAGAGTATTGTTTTGTTTTTTATTATACATTTCAGCTCTAAAAAACAATCATAATCAGATATACTCCCACGATTTAATACTTTATAAGAATATCGTGTGATTTTCGTATAGTCTTCAGAAACAGTTATCACCACAATATACCTATAACACATAAAGTAATAATAATGAATGGTAATAAGACGGGGGTGTTATTTCTTTTTTGCGGTGTGGTAATTACCGATAACCCAGGGGCCAGATTCCCAAAGGTTCGAACCATCAGCCGCCCTCGTAACCCAAGTGGAAGAATGTACAGTCGCTTGCACTTACACCTAGTACAGTATCTGATGTGTTTTGTGAGATATGGCAACTCTGTGTTTGTTTATATCATATAAAAAATCCCTGATTGGCCCTAAGGATCTTCACAATAGTAGCCAGAGAGAAACATTCCACAGAGTTGCCACATCTCATAAAACGAGTCAGTGATTGTACCTAACGAGACAGCGATGGTACCTAACTGGTCGACTTTAGCTAAAAATTCGAAGAAAATTAAAACTAGGCTTTAATTCGGGATGTTCATTGGTGTTAAGTGAACGCATCGTTAAACCATTGAAGACCATGAGTATTTTTTTTTTGTTTTAACTCATTATTTTCGGATTTTCTTATATTTTTGTCATTTACTAAAAAAGGTTTCAGCGTACCAGCCTTTGTAAATGCCAACCCTGGGCTGTGTCAAAAGTGTGTGTGTGTGTGTGGGGGGGGGGGGGGGAGACTGACCCGCCACTATGCTTGTCATTTGCAGGTAGAGCTGTAATAGACCATCCATAACACACACTGGGAGGGACCATAGCATAGTGTTGATTATCTCTCTCTCTCTCTCTCTCTCTCCAGACATAAGTTCGGCTGACCCTGTGAATTCTACTTTGCCTCGAGGGAATACTTTATATAATTACGTTACCTCTTCCTCTCTCCTTTGTTCCCTCCCCTTCCTCTCCCTCTTTCCTCCTCTTCTTTTCTCTCCTACCATTACCCCCTCCTTCCATTCCTCTCCCTTCCATCCTCTCTCTCCCCCTCTCCCTTCCCTTCCTTGCTCTCCACTCATCTATTCCTCTCCCTCCACCCTTCCCTCCTTTGTAACCACAGTAGCTACCTCCTCTCCCACCTGTGTGTGTATTTTTTCCCACCTGCACCTGGGGAGCCCTGAGGTGGTGCCCGGGGTGTGCTGGTCCCACGGTGATGCTAAAGCCCCCAGGGACACTACCACTACCTAGCCACATCCCGGGGTTCTCAAGGGCTCGTAACTCAAATGTCTTTTCCCCCCTTGAGTTGTGAGAACGTATCCTTACCGACTAACCTCAAGTATAACACTAATGAATGTGATCTATACTATTATTGTATCTCCTTTTGTGTATGAACCTCTGTCCTATGTGGCAGTGAACAGTGATCATAACCCAGGGTGAAGGTGTATTATTATCTATTTTTTGTGTATGAACCTCTGTCCTATGTGGCAGTGAACAGTGATCATAACCCAGGGTGAAGGTGTATTATTATCTATTTTTGTGTATGAACCTCTATCCTATGTGGCAGTGAACAGTGATCTCAACCCAGGGTGGAGTAAACGAGAGAATGATGCGTTCAATCTGGGTCCTTAAAGCTCACTGCATGAGATTGTATGGTTAATAGATACGTTCATTTATAGTTAGTTTATTTTTGTTATTGATACTTGAGACTCGAGTTTGAATCGACGCGTTCTTTAGTTAAAAGGAAAGAGAAATGATATACAGATCTTTGAGAATGTCAGGATGGAGGCTAAGTGTGTGATTGAGGATGTAGACCAGTGAGTGTGTCTGAGGGTGAAGGTCAAATGTGTGTTTGAGGGTGAAGACCAAGTGAGTGTGTTTGAGGGTGAAGGTCAAGTGAGTGTGTTTGAGGGTGAAGGCTAAGTGTGTAATTTAGAGTGGAAGCCAAGTGTGTTTGAGGGTGAAGGTCAAGTGTATGTGTGTTGCTTTTAGCCCTTAGGATAGACCCAAGGGCTTCTCATGACGCTGGTGGGGGGGGGGCAGACCCTTAGGCCACTCATTAATGTCCCAGCCTAGACCAACACCTGTCTGGGGCCGTGGGAGGAGTAGGAGTGGGAAGAAGAGGAGGAGGAAGAGGAAGAGGAGTGGGTAGAAGAGGAGGAGGTGCAGGACGAGTGGGTAGAAGAAGTGGAGTGGGAAGAAGAAGAGGAGAAGGAAGAGGAAGAGGAGTGGGTAGAAGAGGAGGAGGTGCAGGACGAGTGGGTAGAAGAAGTGGAGTGGAAAGAAGAAGAGGAGAAGGAAGAGGAAGAGGAGATGGAATAGGAAGGAGCCTATCAAGTCCTCAATACCCAGGTGTGTGTGTGTGTGTGTGTGTGTGTGTGTTAGCAGGGCACGAGGCGTCTTTATGTGCACCAGTTGAGAAGTGTTACGATCTCATAATTCCCTCCCAGTTAATAGCGGCGTTTACTGAGGTGAGCTTGCGGGTTGGTGACTGATGCTCCTCTCTCTCTTTCTCTCTCTCTCTCTCTCTTTCTCTCTCTCTCTCTCTCTCATCAATGGGATAGGAAACGATTGTCATGCAACTAACTTCCTCTCTTTTAACTTTGAAATTATTTAAAAATACATCTTTCAAAATATTATTCTTAGGCACAGACACGGACTGAATCCACCTTATCAAAGCATTATACTGAAAGTCTAGTGAGAAAGTTATTAATGATATTATTTTTAACTTTGAATATCATGTCGACGTTGAGTTGTTGGTGATGGCTGGCAGCGCAGTTGGGGGAAGAGTCATCGTCTCTCCTGCATAATGTTGATAATTAAATAAATCACAGTTTTTCCCTCCATATTTATCTTCTCTAATGATTCTCAAATGCGTGTAGTGTAGATATAATGACACATAAACACTTCATTAATTATGACGATGGAAATAAGAGTATAATTAGAATATAAATTACGTGTTTTTAAGGCTATCGGCTGCAAGAGCAAGAATATAAACACAGCCGGATCGCCGCGGGAGGGAAGACGAAAGTGCCACTGTTAGTTAGAAAGCTGGCGAAGGTTTGTTTTAGTGATTGAGAGGTGGTAAATAACGCCAGGCGAAGTTGATTGCTCGTTCTGGCGTCTTATGTTTTAATGGTCATATTTACATAGAAATATTAATTGATTATCGTAATTAGGGAAAGTCGATAAAGAGGAGAAGGAGGAGGAGGAGGGAGGGGAATAGGAAGGAAGAGAGATGAAGGTAAAGACATGCACGGAGGAAGACAGAGAGGGGGATAAAAGAGGAGGAGTGGAAGCGAGGTGGAGATAAGATAAAAGAGATGCTTGGAGGAACCGAGAAAGGGATGAAGGAGGGGGGGGGGGGAGGAGGAAGCAGACAAGTATTGAGAGAGAGGCACCAGTTATCATCTCCTGTTTGATCAGAGACTTCCGCTCACCCCCAGCAGGAAAGTGGGACTGAGACGTGAGGTTCACAGAGAGAGAGAGAGAGAGAGAGAGAGAGAGAGAGAAAGAGAGAGAGAGAGAGTTAGTTAGATACGTAGATAGATAGACACCACTGTCCCATAAGTCCCTTCCATTCCCCTTACCCCCAGCACCTACATGAGACAAGACAGAAGACGTCGCAGAAGGTGCAGGAGTGTCACACCTCCAGGGCACTTACTGACAGGATCTGGTGCGCCCACTGGTAGCTCAACATGTTGATGGGAGTTAATGCAGTCATGATAAAGGCTAATAAAAACATCCGAATGTTGATGTTTTGATGTTTATGATGTTTTGATGTATTACTTTAAGTACGTTTATTTAAATCCTTGAGTACGAGGACTTGACCCCTTGAATACGATAATTTAACCCCTTGAGTACAATGATTTTTACCCTTGAATACGATGATTTTACACTCAAGGGAATAGGCTATCGTACTCAAGGGGGTGAAATCATCGTACTCAAGGGATTGATTAAGTCATCGTACTCAAAGTGTTAAGTACTTGGTGACGGGGTTCTTGATACTTTAATTTGAAGGCGGTATAATGTTCAGTTCAATGTGTGACAGACAGACAAAGCATAGTGCGTCACGCTCCAGGAAACTTGACTGAGGTGTGACGGGCCATGTGTGTGTCTGAGTTGCTAAATGATGTTGTCTGCCGCCCGTCGTCAACACTCACGTCAGATCAACAATGTAAAGAAACACACGCCCTTCTCTCTCTGTGTTTCTCTCTTACCTAAAGGTTTATTTAGCTCAAACTCCCGATGGAAAGAAGAATAAGGAATAGGTGGATAAATGAAAGTAAAAATAGGAAAATTAGGATAACATGAGAGAGAGAGGTACAGTAGTAACTAGGAAGAGAAACAGATCTGCAGTGTGTGTGTGTATGACGTGTGAGTTACTAGATCGTGAAATAGGAGGGTGTTTTTTTTTCTCCCCGGATCCTCGGACTGTGAGCATGACCCTGTGTGTGTGTGTGTCCTCGAACAATTCACTCATTCATGACTCATCCCTCCTGACTCACCCTCTATACTAGCTTGAGTCACTTGTTCAGGTGTTGCCAAGGTCGACTTTTACCTGATGACTACAGATGTGTGTAGACGAACGCACGGACGGATTCACGGACGGACGCATAGACGATTATATACACGAACGGACGTATGGGCGAGCAGTATGCATTTCACATTCTTCCTAGGATGATGAAAGACCTAATAAAGAAATGTTTAATTAACCTTCCGTGTCGACCAGATGTTGAGGGGGGTAGAGTGGCAGGTAAAGAGGGGGGTGGGTGGTGAGGGTGGTTACAGGTAAGGAAGGGGGTGGTAAGATAGGTGAGGGGTGACAGGTAAGGAGGGGGGGTGACAGGTACGTGGTTTACGGACCTTTAAGACAGGTGTGTGGGTCATAATGGAAGAAGTTAATTAACATGTGTCACCTGCTTCCTCTGTGGCCACCAGGTGTGATGATCAGTTTGAAGATTTTTGGAACAATTACGTTTTTGATCAAAGTTCTCAAAAAGTTTCGTTCGATAATTTTGCCTTCGGGTTACCTGAAGATAAGACATCCCCCTAGATTGTAATTTTTACTTGATGCTTAAATTAGGGTGACGTTAGGGTAGGTTTAGGTTAGGTTAGTGTTAAGGTGTGATTTATCATTAGGTAAGATAAACTGGGTGTGTTTTGGGAGTGTTGTTGTGTTTTGGGGATGTTGGAGTGTGTTGCGGAGGTGTTGGAGTGTGTTGCTGTTTTGTGGAGTGTTGGTGTGTTGGAATACGTTGAGGAGTGTTGGTAAGTGTTCGAGTGTGTTGAAGAGTGTTTCTGAGTGTCCGGGAGTGTTGGCGAGTGTTGCCACGCGTCACTACCGCTGCCTGCCACACGTCCTGGGGTTAATGTACCTTTGCCTGCTAGCCTTGTTGAACACATAAACGAATGCTAATGATTTATTTCCCTAATGCTTTTGTTCTACGTGGAGTTTTTTCCTTCACTATAATCATTTTTTTCCTTATTATGCATTTTTCCTTCATCGTTAGGCAGTTCCCTTTCGTTACGCATATTTTTATTAGCTATGAGGAGTGGACGTATAGGGGTGGTGGGGGACAGTGGGGGTGTGGGGGGGCGGTGGGGGACAGTGGGCGTGTAGGGGCGGTGGGGGACAGTGGGCGTGTAGGGGTGGTGGGGGACAGTGGGCGTGTAGGGGTGGTGGGGGTAGTGTAGGTGTGATATTTGGTTTGCATGGGAGGGAGGAAGAAAAGTGTGGCGTGTGTCTGGGCGTGTGTGTGAGGATGTGGGCGTGTGGCTGAGCGTATGTCTGGTAGCTAGGATGTGGTGAGGAGGTACAGGTGAGGGAGAGGAAGGCAGGGTGGGAGTTGTTTGATGGTGGTGGTAGAGATTGTAATGCCCCACCCACCCCTGAACCAACCCCAACCCACCCACCCACCCACCCACCCCGCGCCTACCGGAAGACTAGCGGGACGTCAAGGGGCGTACACGTTGGAGAAATGCTGGAAGGGCGGCGGTGGTGGTGACGGTGGTGGTGCTTGGCTGGTGTTCCTCCTGCTGTAGCGGAACGGTCGTAATTGTCACACTCACTCACTGCTTCCAAGCACAATGTGATTATTTCTAGCGGCGCCTGGTGGTGGTGATGGTGTTTGTGGTGCAGGATGGGGGTAGTGGTGATGTTGTTGGTACAGGTGCAAAAAGGGGTCATAAATTATGGTGTTTCAAGATAACTCACTTTGTTCTGCTTTAGTGGTTGTGGCTCTCTTATCCGGACTTAGTGGAGCTCCTCTGTCCATACTAGTGTTAGGGTAGGGTAGGGTAGGTTATTAATTTAGACAAAACACCATCTGAGACACTTATATTAATCTAAACTGACTTTGAATGAGGACTTAACACTTTCTGAAATTACATACAGGTTTTCGTTGACGTATATTATGAGATATTAACTGGGAACTACTTAAACGTACTCTGAACTCTGGAGGTGTTTAATGAACCTCGTCTCCTCCCTTACACCGCCCCCCCCCCCCCCCCAAGCTGGTGTACGTAAAAACTTGTACACAAAAAGAAATGATGAACCCCGCCTTGAGGAACCCTGAGCCCTGACACCCTTTGATGGTATTAGTTTAACCCTTTGAGGATGATGTGTTTACACTTTGTGATATTTTATTAACCCTTTGAGGACAAAAGAATTCACCCTTCGATGAGAATATTTTAACCCTTTAAGGACGATGGCTTAACCCTCCAGGACTCAAAGGGTTAAGACAACGTCAGCACGAGCACTCATTAACTGCAGCTGCCGTGTCTCCCCCACCCTATAATGACGCCTCTGGAAGCTCCTCCTACTCTCGATGAACGTTCGCCCGCCTTCTGCCTGTGCTGGCGTTCGTTTTGAGGTGGGTGACGGGGGGGGGCAGCTGGATATTGAGAGGGGTTTATCCTAGATCATTAACCTCACGTGATTTGTCCTGGGCCAGGTGTACACAGGTAGGGGGGGGGAGAGGATTGGGGAGAAAGAGGGAGGGATGGGGGAAGGAGGAATGTGGATCTAGGGATGTGGAGAGAGCAAAAGACAGAGGAAGAGGCGGGCCACACCACTCACACGTCACCCCTCATCAGGGCCACATCAGTATACACCCTGCAGCTGCTGGCCACAACAGGAAGGCAGGTGGGTGGTGTGGGTGGGTGGGGGAGGAGACAGGATGGACAGAGGAAGATGATGTAGTGGTCTGATGGGAGGGGAGGAAATGGGATGGGGGGGGGAGAGGAAAGAGAATGAGGAAAAAGAAAGAGAAGAATGCGATGAATGGGAAGGAAAGAGAGAGGGGGAGAAGGGACGTGGAGAGAGGGAGAAAGTGGATGAGAGGGAGGTGTGTGTATGTAGGGGGAGGGGTGAGGTACCTTCCATCCCTCCCAAAGAAGCCTAAAGACAACCCAATCCCCGCCTATCACAACCTCGAATGACCACCAGCTATAAGATGATTGGCTGAGATCTTTGCAAGTCGATGTATATGTTTAGATACGAGTACAGGGATCACTAGACAATGATAATGTCTCTTGTAGTCCAACCAGGGATATGTCTGTTCTGTCTCTCTCTCTTTCTCACTTAACCGTTCTCTCTCACTTAACCGTTCTCTCTCACTTAATCACATCTCACTCCCCCCTCTCTCTTCCCCCCCTCCTTCCCCCCCACCCTCCCCTCCCCCCGTCTCTCCCCCCCCCACATCAGCATCTCAGCTCATAATTTCCGCAACATTGTCTTATTTTCGACTCACATTTCTTCACCATCACACGAGAAATTATTCCTACGTTTCTTGTCTACTATTATTACTTGTGTAGTGGTCATGACGGAAGACTGGGTGGGTGGATGAATCAGTGTGTGGGTGAGTCAGTGTGTGGGTGAGTCAGAAGGTGGATGACTCAGTGTTTGGACAGAAATATATTATCATCATCATCATCATCATCATTATAGAATTTATATCACCCTCGACTTAATATGTAAACATCACTACTCCTCCTTGAGACAGACTTAACACTTGACATTATTAACAAGGTAGAACTCCAACATTCTCAGGTCACTCTCGGGGTCACGGGGACTGGCCAAGGTGGAGGTCAAAGGTCAATCTTAAATTCATACATGTTTTTTTTAATGGTGTGTTGGGAGGTAGAGGAAGGGAGACGAAAGGAGAAAGAAGGAAAAAGAGGGAGAGGGAAGTGAACAGAGAGAGAGAATAACAAAAATAATAATTGTTTTCATGTTCTATAAATTATTACTGCCACTTTCTTATTTCTGTTTCTTGTGATGGAAAAAAATGTTGTAACGATGACGTGTACAATATATAAAGTGTTCTGGTACCGTGCTTAACTGTGTCCTGTCCTTCACGTTACTCACTCACTCTCTCTCTCACTCACTCACTCACTCACTCACTCACTCAAACCTGAATCCGGGTCTTGGTATGCAGTCTCGAGGTGGTGACAATAATGCTTCACATTGGATGGAATTTCTGCCCCCCAAAATAATAATAGTACTGCTAAAAATAATGATAATTTTACTAGACTACAAGAAGTGTAATAAGTAAGAGCATTAGTTCATTGTTGAAGAATTTAAAAACATAGCTTTTGACATATTTTGCAACGATAGTGAATCATTGAGGGAAAAAAAATGAAAATGTTGCAGAAATAGTGAACAAATGTTGCAGAAATGGTGAAGAAATGTTGAAAAATCTTGCGGAAATATTGATTCATGTGACGCGACGGTGAGTCACTGGGGGAATACACTGACTCAGGGAAAAACATTATAACTGATTCATCTAATGAGAAGATTTGCTGTAAATTACCTGACGAACTGACCCAACTGCTTGAGTATTTCCGATGTGAGTTTCTTAGTGTTGTCAGCCAGTTTCCCCCCCCCCCCCCCCCGTCAGCTGTTGATGGTGTTGGAGACTATGGTGGTGGTGGTGATGGTGACTATGGTGGTGGTAATGGTGACTATGGTGGTAATATTGGTGGTGGTGATAGTGATGATGGTGGTGGTGATGATAGTGACGATGGTGGTGGTAATGGTGACTATGGTGGTAATATTGATGGTGGTAATATTGGTGGTGGTGATAGTGACGATGGTGATGTTGGTGATATTTCTCTCCTGCCTGGCGAAGAGGGGGGCAGGATGGGACTGAAGGAGATGGGTCTGTGTGTATGTATGTATGTGTATGTATACGTGTGTGTGTGTACGTGTGTGTGTGTGTTTCTCCCACGAGGGCGAGTCAGACTTCCTGTCCTTTGTTAATCTTATCCCACCTGCTGAGAGAGAGAGAAAGATAACGAAATAAGTATAGGAATAACGATATGCGTAGATAAACAAAACAAAAACAGTAAATAAAAAGAAAAACACAAGTAAATAAAGAGGAACCGGGAAAAAATACCAAAACACAACATTTTTCTCAAACTTATCATTATCTTGATATATATAACTTACAATAAGAATATTTCCTTCATTCATATTACTAAATCAACTTCAGGGAGAATGTTGGCCTCATTCTCACTCGTAAATCAGTTTTAGAATAAATTTACGTATTGTACTGTCAGTGTTGTAAGAATGTGGGAGAGTTTGTTGTTTATATGCGCTAAGATGATCAATGTTTGGAAATTACAATCACTCAAACACACTTACAATCACTCAAACACACTTACAATCACTCAAACACACTTACAACCACGTAGAACCACTTAAGAGCCAAGCACACACACTCAATAGATGGAGCTGAGGAACACGGTCATCAGTATAGCGTCAGTCATGGAACCAATAATATTTACTTTAACACTTCCTGAGTGGTTTTGCTCCCGTTAGTAAAGGCGTCACGTATAGAGCTTGCTGGCGCACCTATAATTGAATTAGCTTGGTGTAAGGTGGTCTGTCCGGTTCTGTGGGCCTGGATGGTTATAGATGTCGATTATAGATAAGCTTGGATGGTTTTAGCTGTCAATAGATAAGCTTGGATGGTTTTAGCTGTCGATTATAGAAAGGGTTGGATGGTTTTAGCTGTTGATTATAGATAAGCTTGGATGGTTTTAGCTGTCAATTATGGAGAAGCTTACAGGGTTTTAGCTTTCAATCATAGACGATTATTTTCCTTAACTGCTGATTATCCAGGATTACTTTTTTTAGATGTTAATTATAGAGAGCATTTCATTTTAACCCACCAATCAAAGAAACGATTACATTTCACACCGGCCAATAAGAAGACGATTACAATTAACCCACCACTCAAAAAAGATGATTACATTTCACACCTGCCAACCACAGACAATTTCTTTCTTCAATTTTCCTCGTCTAATAAAATGAGAATATAACCTTACACTGACCACATCACCACCACACCTTTCTGGTCATATCATTGCCACACCTGTCGAAAGTTTTCAATCCGTCACCTGTCAATTTTCCCACCTGGCGTGATGATAGGTGTGTTAAGTGGTGTTTCGGGAGATTAATTTTTTTATTATTTTTATATATATACTTATTTTTTTTTACCTTTACCTCTGCAATGTTGGATTTTGGTTAGAGTTGGTTAGGGTTGGGTCAGATTTAGTTAGGTTAGGCTAGGTTTGGTTAGGTTAGGTTGAGAGAGAGAGAGAGTTATGTTGCCTATAATATAAATATTTACGTAATTACCTCAGAGAAAATAATATTCACCTGACATATAATAATCATTAGTAATTACCCTCCGCTCAGGTAGATAGACAGACACCGACAGATAGATAGACAGATACAAACAGACAGGTGTGAAATTCGACAAGGCACCAACTTGTTCAGGAGGGTCATAATAATAGACAGGTATAAACATGATTGACAAGAGGACCATTAATGATGGTGTTTGTGGCTCAAGTGTGTGAGGGAAGATAGCTATCTCTCTCTCTCTCTCTCTCTCTCTCTCTCTCTCTCTCTCTCTCTCTCAAGTGAAATAAATCAAATAGAAAGGAACTTGGTGGAACTTTTTTCTGGTGGGTGCACAATGGATGTCTCAACCCGTCTTACCTCTCCTTCCTTCCTCCCTCCACTCCCACACTCCACTCCCACACTCCCACAACACTCCCACTGCCACCCACCCACCCACCCACACTCCCACTGTCACCCACCCACCCACACTCCCACCCACCCACCCACCCACCCATTATATAGGGTGAACCAACATTAGTTTTGTAATCTCGTCAAACACTTTATATATAACTACTCTCGTCACTTGTGTTTATCTATCAATAAATACTTTAACATTTTTTTTAAGTCTTGTGTTTAAAGTCGCTTGTAAATGTTTATTATTTTTTTTATATATTTGAAAGGTGTTGAAATTTGTACGATTTTGGGGGTGAATTTTTTTTTTTGTAGTTAATTTTATTTTAATTGTTTTCGTGTATTTTTTTTATTTGTATATTATTGAATAGTGTTTGTTGTTGTTGTTGTTGTTGTTGTTGTTGTTGTTTCCTTGACGACTCTATTTCTTTTCATTTTCTTTCTCTCTTTCTTTTTTTCTAATGAGAGGATGAATTAGGTTGTAATTAACGTAATGGGTATTGTACTTTGTAATGACTGGTATGAGACAGGTAAATGACAGATGATTGTGACAGGTAACATACTCAGGTGACGGTAATGTTGCAACAGGTGGAAGTGTTAACATAGAACAAGACAGTGTTGCAAGGTAGAAAAAATAATTTACAGACAGGTGTGACAAATTTACAACACAATATTATCAAGGTAGAGTTGCAAATTATCATAGAATTATCGAGAAATTTGCAACACAATTAAAAGGGGGATGTTGCAATATTGTATATAATTAGAAGAATAATTTCCAATATATTATCAAACTAGCATTGCAAATTATCATAGAATTATCTAGCCAATTGCAACATGATATTTAAATAGGGAATGTTTCACTATATCAAGACAACATATGTGCAACTGTGAATGTCAACACGGCTCCTTTGCAACTGATGGCAGAATCAACATTGTCGAGGCTAAACGGTGTTGCAATGGGTGAAACATTAAAAAAACAATGTTGCATCAGGCGGTAGCAGCAGTGACACACACACACACACACACACACGGGAAAAATGAGGACCAGACAGACAGATAGACAGATGTTATGGGCGTTAAAGAGACAATGCAACAGCGAACATTTTAGACAGGGAGAGACAAGAGGACAAGAGGTAAAGGAGAGACATTAAACGATGGAGACAATGAAGGGATGAGACAGCCAGCATCATGGACAAAGAGACAGAGAGACAGGCGGTCAGAGGGTAATGAGATATGCTGGAGGGTAGGGGGAGATAGAAGGAGGGGAGGGGAGGGAAGGTGGGGAAGAGGAGAGGGAAGGGATAGGGAAGGTGGGGAAGAGGAGAGGGAAGGGGTAGGGAAGGTGGGGAAGAGGAGAGGGAAGGGGTAGGGAAGGTGGGGAAGAGGAGAGGGAAGGGGTAGGGAAGGTGGGGATTTTATTGTGTAAGAGTTTGGTCCAGTTGATATTGTTGTCCCGGTATTTTCCCCCAGGTGGCCACACGGTGCAGGAAACGTGGCCATCACAGGAACCACACGGGCTAAAGGAACACCCTCCCTTCCCCTCCCATTCCCCTTCCTACTGGCATTATACCCTTTGTGGCCTCTACCTCTCTCCTCCCTCCCCTTCCTGTCTCCTCACTCTCCTCCTCCTCTCCTTCCTGTCTCCTCTTCTGCCTCCTGTTCCTCCTCCCAGACACACCCTCCATTCTCCTGTTTCCTGAGTCAGTCAGTTTTTGTCCCGTTCTTAAGAGTGTACTTAGGCCGTTGTCGCTCGCACAGGCTCACCCCCACACCTGGAGGAGGAGGGTGGGGGAGAGGGGTGGAGGAGGGTGGGGGAGAGGGGTGGAGGAGGGTGGGGGAGAGGGATGGAGGAGGGTGGGGGAGAGGGGTGGAGGAGGGTGGGGGAGAGGGGTGGAGGAGGGTGGGGGAGAGGGGAGGAGGAGGGTGGGGGAGAGGGTGGGGGAGAGGGGTGGAGGAGGAGGGTGGGTGAGAGGGGTGGAGGAGGGTGGGGGAGAGGGGTGGAGGAGGGTGGGGGAGAGGGGTGGGGGAGAGTGGGGGAGAGGGGTGGAGGAGGGTGGGGGAGAGGGATGGAGGAGGGTGGGGGAGAGGGGTGGAGGAGGGTGGGGGAGAGGGGTGAAGGAGGGTGGGGGAGAGGGATGGAGGAGGGTGGGTGAGAGGGGTGGAGGAGGGTGGGGGAGAGGGATGGAGGAAGGTGGGTGAGAGGGGTGGAGGAGGGTGGGGGAGAGGGATGGAGGAGGGTGGGGGAGAGGGGTGGAGGAGGGTGGGGGAGAAGGATGGAGGAGGAGGGTGGGGGAGAGGGATGGAGGAAGAGGGTGGGGGAGAGGGATGGAGGAGGAGGGTGGGGGAGAGGGATGGAGGAGGGTGGGGGAGAGGGGTGGAGGAGGGTGGGGGAGAAGGATGGAGGAGGAGGGTGGGTGAGAGGGGTGGAGGAGGGAGGGGGAGGGATGGAGGAGGAGGGTGGGGGAGAGGGATGGAGGAGGGTGGGGGAGAGGGGTGGAGGAGGGTGGGGGAGAGGGGTGGAGGAGGAGGGTGGGGGAGAGGGGTGGAGGAGGGTGGGTGAGAGGGGTGGAGGAGGGTGGGGGAGAGGGATGGAGGAAGGTGGGTGAGAGGGGTGGAGGAGGGTGGGGGAGAGGGATGGAGGAGGGTGGGGAGAGGGGTGGAGGAGGGTGGGGGAGAAGGATGGAGGAGGAGGGTGGGGGAGAGGGATGGAGGAAGAGGGTGGGGGATAGGGATGGAGGAGGAGGGTGGGGGAGAGGGATGGAGGAGGGTGGGGGAGAGGGGTGGAGGAGGGTGGGGGAGAAGGATGGAGGAGGAGGGTGGGTGAGAGGGGTGGAGGAGGGTGGGGGAGAGGGATGGAGGAGGAGGGTGGGGGAGAGGGATGGAGGAGGGTGGGGGAGAGGGGTGGAGGAGGGTGGGGGAGAGGGGTGGAGGAGGAGGGTGGGGGAGAGGGGAGGAGGAGGGTGGGGGAGAGGGGTGGAGGAGGAGGGTTCGGTAAGGATGGAAAGGGAAAGAGTGAGAGATAGATGGAAGAGGAAGAGCAGAAGATATAGGGAAGAAGAGAAAGGGAGAAGAGGAGAGAATATAGAGGGAGGAGGAGATGGAGGGAGGAAGGGGGGGTTAATGGAGGGAGGAAGGGGGGTTAATGGAGGGAGGAAGGGGGGGTTAATGGAGGGAGGAAGGGGGGGTTAATGGAGGGAGGAAGGGGGGGTTAATGGAGGGAGGAAGGGGGGGTTAATGGAGGGAGGAAGGGGGGGTTAATGGAGGGAGGAAGGGGGGGGGGGGTTAATGGAGGAAGGGGGGGTTAAAGGAGGGAGGAAGGGGGGGTTAATGGAGGGAGGGGGGGGGTTAATGGAGGGAGGAAGGGGGGGTTAATGGAGGGAGGAAGGGGGGGTTAATGGAGGGAGGAAGGGGGGGTTAATGGAGGGAGGAAGGGGGGGTTAATGGAGGGAGGAAGGGGGGGTTAATGGAGGGAGGAAGGGGGGGTTAATGGAGGGAGGAAGGGGGGGGTTAATGGAGGAAGGGGGGGTTAATGGAGGGAGGAAGGGGGGGTTAATGGAGGGAGGAAGGGGGGGGGGTTAATGGAGGGAGGAAGGGGGGGTTAATGGAGGAAGGGGGGGGGGTTAATGGAGGGAGGAAGGGGGGGTTAATGGAGGAAGGGGGGGGGTTAATGGAGGGAGGAAGGGGGGGTTAATGGAGGGAGGAAGGGGGGGTTAATGGAGGGAGGAAGGGGGGGTTAATGGAGGGAGGAAGGGGGGGTTAATGGAGGAGGGGGGGGGTTAATGGAGGGAGGGGGGGTTAATGGAGGAAGGGGGGGTTAATGGCGGGTTTTTATACATGGTAGTCAAGCGTGGACGACCTCAATTATGTGTTAGGAGTATTAACACCTTCTTAATTACGGTGAGATAAGGTGTTGGATGTCTCTCTCTCTCTGTCTCTCTCTCTCTCCCCGTCTGTCTCTCTGTTCGCCCCCCTCTCTCTCTCTCCCCGTCTGTCTCTCTGTTCGCCCCCCTCTCTCTCTCTCCCCGTCTGTCTGTCTGTTCGCCCCCCCTCTCTCTCTCCTCCCCCCCTCTCTCTCTCTCTCTCCGTCTGTCTCTCTGTTCGCCCCCCTCTCTCTCCCTCTCTGGTGTGGTGGCTACAGCCCGTGTCTACACCTTCCCCGACCAGGTATTATATATTGTTTGGATGATAACCAGGTATTCAAAACATTAATTAAGCTGATTACCTGAGAGAGAGAGAGAGAGGGGGGGGGGACAGAGAGACAGACGGGGGAGAGAGAGAGAGGGGGGGGTCAGTGTTTGTTGTGGGTCCTGACAGTGAATGATGGGGGGATGGAGACGCAGCAGCAGGCGGCCACTCTGGTGACTTGAACGCCCAACAAGTAGACATCCTCGTGTGTGTGTTTATTAGTGTGCGTATCTTAGTATTCATGTGTGTGTGTGTGTGTGTGTACTCCATGGCCTTGTAACAGCAGTCGTGAGTTGCAACAGAAGCCACCACTAGCATTGTGTGTAGAGCCAGCAGCAGGAGGAAGAGGTGGAGGAAGAAGAGGTGGAGGAGGGGGAAGAAGAGGTGGAGGAGAGGGAAAAAGAGGTGGAGGAAGAAGAGGTGGAGGAGGGGGAAGAAGAGGTGGAGGAGGAAGAGGAAGGAAAGTGTCGGGTGGTGGAGAGGGTCGTGAGGTGGACTAGAAGCTGCTCACTTCTCGGGGATTCCCTGCCTGGATAGTATCATTCCTCATATCTGTATTCAGCTCATGATATGTGAGTGTTGGAGGTCGTTCTTGAGTGTTGGAGGTCGTTCTTGAGTGTTGGAGGTCGTTCTTGAGTGTTGGAGCTCGACCCTAACCTAGCCTCCCCCAGGTAACGCAAGAGAAATTAATTATCAGGTGAAAAAAGGATGACCCGAGGAACACTTAGACGCACACACACACACACACACACACACACACACACCCTTGTCAACAACGTCCGTATGTAAACAACAAATGACGTCATCACTTATACGACTCCACTAAATCACCTTCACGTTAAACTATGTAGATCGCTGAGGACTTAATCACCGTGAGTAATTAAGGTAAAAAAACTTGATTTACCTGGTCAATTAACCTTACATGACAGATCAACGTGAAATTCGTGACCTGGGATGATGTAGTTTCTCTCCATTACGGTAAATTGACCCCCCCCCCAAAAAAAAACATAAACTCATTTGATACTTGATTAATACGTGTTTTAGTCTACATACATACATACATACAAAAGGTTTATGTATTTTTATTCCTATGTAATATTAGGTTTGTTTTTACTACACTTTCTTTTAATCTTTCTTTTTTCTCTCTCTCTCTCTCTCTCTCTCTCTCTCTCTCTCTCTCTCTCACCGTCAGGCAGTACACCAGACCTGCCAATATTCGCGTGTCGTCTTTCTCCTGCTGGCGAGAGGAACCTGTTTCTCTGAGTCACTTTTTTTGTACACGGAGTCGAATTTTCCCTAATGGAATGTTGTGTTATGGAGGTACCGAGAGAGAGAGAGAGAGAGAGAGAGAGAGAGAGAGAGAGAGAGAGAGAGAGAGAGAGGCGCAGAAAGAGATAGAGGGAGGGAGACGGAGAAAGAGAGAGAGTAATTTACAACACCTTCGACAAAGACAGTTATCCTCACATATTTTTTTCATCTAGACAATATCCTTCACAACTTCACAAGACTCCAGCTGTTTTGAAAGTCGTATAAATCAAACGGATGAATACAGTCTTCTGAAATACTCCCATAAGTAACCTCTACAGTCACATATATCGTAATAATACAGTAAACTCTATCGTAAGTGTCGGTAAGGAATGATGGTATTCTTTTTTCGGTCATTGCCAAGAAGTTGACCATGAATTCCCTTTTTAAAAGCTCGTAAAATTGTAGCGAGAGTCACGTTTTTAGCGCCATTATTGGAACGTGTCGGAGGGCCCTTGGGTATCTCCGCCTTCCATCTTGGTCAGTTTCGTGTCGGGCCTCACAGACGCCTCACACGCTCATGACCTTCCTCGTATTAGGTATTTTCAGTTTCACTTATACCCCGCGGGAGAACAGTACAATGTTAGGACTCTTAAAAGGATCGTATAACCTAACCTATCCTATCCTAAGCCCTGGTGTGCCTTGAACCATGCTGTGTCCTCTCGTAACAACACAGTGTCGCTTTAGATAATTTCTCTACACAATAAACTGGGTGAGGTTTGGAGGCGAACGGGCAGGGGTGACCACACACACAGTCACCCACCTCCCCAGGGGTCACACAGGATGAAGGCGGGGTGTGGTGACGAGGACGTGTGGTGGGGGACGTGCGGTGACATGACAAAGACGTGTGATGACGAGGACGTGTGGTGGGGGACGTGTAGTTGTGAGGGGGACGAATGGTGGGGGACGTTTGGTGACATGACAAAGACGTGTGGTGACGAGGACGTGTGGTGGGGGACGTGTAGTTGTGAGGGGGACGTGTGGTGACATTACAAAGACGTGTGATGACGAGGACGTGTGTGTCGTGTAGAGGTGACCGAGGCCTCGACTGTCTGGGTGCGTTTTTACACGTCCAGTGAGTCCGGTCTCCGTGTGTCTGTTATGTAATATAATATTGTTTTTTAATAGACTGCTTTTGTAATAGACTGCTCTTGTAATAGACTGTTCTTCTAATAGACTGCTCTTGTAATAAATTGCTTTTGTACTTGAATGCATTTAGAGTAGATTCGAGTTAAAAGGAATTAAGTTTTTGTTTTCAAGTCTCTGGTGTCGATATATTATTATAAATTATTTTTTTTCTTGGGCTTGATTACGTTGATGGGATGTGTTTACCAGCCCTCCTAGATACTGTCTCTCTCTCAACACCTAACCTAACCTAACAAGGGAGAGAGGGAGGGAGGAGATGAAGAACAAGCTCCCCTCCCCCCCCCCACTAAAGACTGGAGCAGCAACAGGTATCATCAGCAACATTCGCCCCGTCAGAGAAGCTTCATGTTACGTGATCAACCTCGACACAATAGTTACTCCGGGAATTGTTATTGTTTTTGTGTGGCGGGCGGGGGGGGGGGGGGGCCATGGTCTCCTCTAGTGAGTTCACGAGGCAAGGAGTCATTAGTTTAATTATGAAATACCAGGTGAGAAGGTTGGCAGGTAGTAGGTGTTGGGGAGTGGAGGGAAGGAGTGGGGGTGGGGGAGTGGAGGGAAGGAGTGGGGGTGGGGAGGGACATGGGTAGGGGAGGATGGTGGGAAGGGCAGGGCAGTTTCCCACACTCACACAGACCATCTTCAACACGTTCAACTTTCACTCTCAATTTCCTTTTATAGGGAAGTCACTTTTACCTTTCACCTGTGACGAATAAATTATAATTATATTAAGTCTTATACCTGTCTATAAACAAAGACATAAACAAATATATCAAGTGTTAATCAGATAAGTTTCATTTGAGAACAACTGCATTGTCCAAAATATTTCCTACTTTGACGTCACAGATGTCAACAAAACTCACCTGCTATGACGTCACAGATGTCACTTTTGAAGGTTTACGATTGACATGAGGTAAAATTAAGCTCAAAATTACCGTCTCATGACACCGTTAAACACCTGTAATGACTCCACACACACACAGAGAGAAGCTTGGTGGCGGTGTTCAGGGTCTAATTAGTCTAGCAGCAGCAGGTATGTACAGGTGGTGGACTTCCGTAATAAGGTCGTAACAATGTCCGCTTGTGTGTGTGTGATGTCGCCTCAGTTATCAGGGAGATATTAGACAATTAACGTTACCTGTGTTGTATATTAAAGGTCATTGGTTACCTGTGTATTAATTATTTCTAGGTGATGTTTAACTTTTGATTGTGGTAAATTTTATATCCCCTTCTTGATGTTTGTAGTTGATGTTTATGTTATTAATGTTGTGTTTTATGGGAATTTAATGATGATTTTGGTTTATTTACTTATTTTAATCATCTTTGTTTTGTCTTTTGTGAGTTGTTATTGTTTGTGTTTCTCCCGTAAGTTTTTCTTTTGTTTGTGTTGTTCTCCCGTAAAAATGTTTCCTGGATTCTTGGTCTCTGTTCCGTAATTCATGTAAAATACGGTTTAGGTACTGTACAATTGGCCAGTCCCGTGTTTATATCGGTACTCTTGGTGTTAAGTGGCCATTTGCATACTCCAGAGACTACGGTTAGGTTGGCCACAGACAGACAGACAGACAGAACCCTGAGAACGGTACTGGACACTCTTTACTTGACTGTACTTCCGGATGACCACAGAAACACAGTTGAGAAGTTCTGCCCTCTGGTGACTGAGTTGAGAAGTTCTGCCCTCTGGTGACTGAGTTGAGAAGTTCTGCCCTCTGGTGACTGAGTTGAGAAGTTCTGCCCTCTGGTGACTGAGTTGAGAAGTTCTGCCCTCTGGTGACGGAGTTGAGAAGTTCTGCCCTCTGGTGACGGAGTTGAGAAGTTCTGCCCTCTGGTGACTGAGTTGAGAAGTTCTGCCCTCTGGTGACTGAGTTGAGAAGTTCTGCCCTCTGGTGACGGAGTTGAGAAGTTCTGCCCTCTGGTGACTGAGTTGAGAAGTTCTGCCCTCTGGTGACTGAGTTGAGAAGTTCTGCCCTCTGGTGACTGAGTTGAGAAGTTCTGCCCTCTGGTGACGGAGTTGAGAAGTTCTGCCCTCTAGTGACGGAGTTGAGAAGTTCTGCCCTCTGGTGACTGAGTTGAGAAGTTCTGCCCTCTGGTGACTGAGTTGAGAAGTTCTGCCCTCTGGTGACGGAGTTGAGAAGTTCTGCCCTCTGGTGACTGAGTTGAGAAGTTCTGCCCTCTGGTGACTGAGTTGAGAAGTTCTGCCCTCTAGTGACGGAGTTGAGAAGTTCTGCCCTCTGGTGACGGAGTTGAGAAGTTCTGCCCTCTGGTGACTGAGTTGAGAAGTTCTGCCCTCTGGTGACGGAGTTGAGAAGTTCTGCCCTCTGGTGACGGAGTTGAGAAGTTCTGCCCTCTGGTGACGGAGTTGAGAAGTTCTGCCCTCTAGTGACGGAGTTGAGAAGTTCTGCCCTCTGGTGACGGAGTTGAGAAGTTCTGCCCTCTAGTGACTGAGTTGAGAAGTTCTGCCCTCTGGTGACTGAGTTGAGAAGTTCTGCCCTCTGGTGACTGAGTTGAGAAGTTCTGCCCTCTGGTGACTGAGTTGAGAAGTTCTGCCCTCTGGTGACTGAGTTGAGAAGTTCTGCCCTCTAGTGACGGAGTTGAGAAGTTCTGCCCTCTGGTGACGGAGTTGAGAAGTTCTGCCCTCTGGTGACTGAGTTGAGAAGTTCTGCCCTCTGGTGACGGAGTTGAGAAGTTCTGCCCTCTGGTGACGGAGTTGAGAAGTTCTGCCCTCTGGTGACGGAGTTGAGAAGTTCTGCCCTCTGGTGACGGAGTTGAGAAGTTCTGCCCTCTAGTGACGGAGTTGAGAAGTTCTGCCCTCTAGTGACGGAGTTGAGAAGTTCTGCCCTCTAGTGACGGAGTTGAGAAGTTCTGCCCTCTAGTGACGGAGTTGAGAAGTTCTACCCTCTAGTGACGGAGTTGAGAAGTTCTGCCCTCTGGTGACTAAGTTGAGAAGTGTTGATGACGTTGTGTGTGTTGTGGTTTAGTATTCAACTCTAATCATAGGCGGCGCCACCTTGAGTCATACACACACACACCATCATTATCCTCCTCAGCATCATCAACAAACAATAAACTTTCACTATCACCACAACTATTATCGTCATGAACACACAGCACCAGTAACAGTACCACCATCACCCTTAATATTATCACCATCCACCATCACCACTCACCATCATCACTACCTCTCTCTCTCTGTCAGTGATGGAGGAACAGGCCAGACAGCCATTCGTCAGCACTAATCATCTCCCTGACAGTCTTTAACCTTGACGCTTTCATATATAGTCTTATTGTCTTACTTAATATTGTGGTGGTTGTGGTGTGAGGGAGGGTGTTTTGTGTTGTGGGGGGTGGGGTGTAGAGAGGGGGGGGGAGAGGGGAACCATCAACTGACCTATGCCTGGTCGGAGTAGTGGTGGTGGTCAGGTCAAGTCAGGTCAAAGCTTTATATACGTGACCTCCACAGAACATGTATTTATATTTGACAGTATCGCGGTGATTGTGGTGGTGGGGATGGTGATAGTGATTGTGGTGATGGTGATTGTGGTGGTGGTGGTGGTGATGGTAGAATAACTGGCATACCCGAGAGTGGGAGGGGAGGGGATAGTGGGGGGGGGGGGTCTTTGGTAAATAAACGAGAGAGAGAGAGAGAGAGAGATTCACACACAATGTCTAGTAAAGGTGGACGAGTGGTTGGGGAGGGGAGGGAAGAGGAGGGGGAGATAAGAGAAGATATATGAGACAGAAAACACAAAAGGAGAGAGTGAAGAAGGAACAATGATGGAGGAGGAGAGGGAGGGGGCTTAGTGATGGAAGGGGAGGAGCGGAAGGGGGAAGGAGGGAGGAATAGTAGCGTTGGCAAGGTGCTGGAGGGAGAGAGAGTCTGGGGAGGGGGTGAGGGAGGAGTCATGATAGGGTGTAGGTGAGGAGGAAGAGAAGGTCGTAGGGTGGAAAGGTAGGAAGGAATGGGGTAGGGTGAGAGGGCCCAATGAGGGAAGGGGGCGGGGGGGGGAGGTAAGGGAGAGAGGAGTACAAGGAGGAGGAGGAAGGTAAGGGAGACATGAGGGAAGGGAGAGAGAGGGGTGCAAGGAAGAAGTGGGGGGGGGAGGGTATAGGAAGGGATGGGGTGAAGGGGTAGGAAGGGATGGGGGAAGGGTATAAGAAGGGATGGGGTGGGAAGGAGTGCGGGTGGAACAAGGGAAAGTTAAAGTACATTGACCAACTTGTACCTGAGATGCTGAGTGAACTTGTTTCGTGTGTGTGAGTGAGGCGTCTTTTGGTTGTGTGTATGTTAAATCTCTCTCTCTCTCTCTCTCTCTCTCTCCCTCTCTCTCTCTCTCTCCGTAGGTCCGGGAGGGAGGGAGGAAGGTTTTGTGATCTTATACGTAGAACCAAACACTTGAGGTTCTCCCCCCCCCTCCCCTCACCCCCACCCCCCTCCCCCCTCCTGGTTCATTCTCAGTTTTTATCTTCTGGTCCCTGAAAAAAAAATGTCCCAAGAAAATCATTGTGGGAAAAGGTGAAAAGTGAAGATGGAAGGAGAGAGAGGAGGAGAATGAGGGAAGATAAGGAGGAAGAGAGGGGGAGAAGGAGAGAGGTGGTGGTGAGAACGAGAGGGAGATTAGAGATAACGGAAACAGGGAGAGAGAGAGAGAGAGGGGGGAGAGAGAGAGAGAGAAAGTGTTAGGGAAGGAGAGAGTGTAAGTGAGGAGGAGGAAGGAGGAAGAGAGGCAGGGAGGGAAGGAGAAGGGGCAGGGAGGGGAGGAGGGTGTAGAAAGATCAGAGAAGGAAGGAGGTACAGTAGAGAGGGAGAAGGGCAGATAGACAGGTAAAGGGTTATTTACCGTGACCCTTGGGGACCGTCGGTGCCTCAGGCTCTGGTCACAGTACGCGGGAAAAACTCTTAAATTCATCTCTGTTTTTCGTGTGTGTGTGGTGTGTGTACGTGTGTGTGTCTGTGTCTGTGTGTGTGTGTTTGAAGAGCAATTATCAGTCTCATCGATTAGAACCAAGAAAGTGTTTTGAGTTACCTATCCTACCTTCCCTTAACACACACAGGTAACACCAAGAACAGGTATAGCGTGACAATTAAGCATTTTGGTGGTGGTAACATCCGTGAGAACTGTTTGTGGTGGTGTGGTCAGAGTAGAGGCTCCTTCTCGTTATCTCCACCTATCATCTATACACCCAGTGCTCTACCCTCTCCTCTTCCTCCACGTACACAGACACACACACACACACATACGTACACAGACACACATAGATTAGTTTACACACCCCAACACACTAACCCCTTCCTGATAAGATACACCTGTTGGGACTCTGTTATCAGGGGTAATGATAGCCGTAGGAGAGTACATAGTGGTGTGTGTACTCTAACCTTGTAATATGAGTACTTATTTATGAGTACTAATGTGGTGGTTTATGTTGTTGTAGTAGTTGTTGTTGTTGTAGTACTGGTTATTGTTGTTGTTGTTTACTTTTCGCACACTTCATCTCCGTATGGCACACACACACACACACACACTTTCATCAACTTGTCTACTCCCATATTTGTTTACGTTTGTCTACCTGTTTTTTGTTTTCTTATTTGTTGTTGTGTGTTTATCTCCTTATCCAGTTAACGTTCTTCTCCTTATCTACTTGACGTTCTTCTACTCGTATCTACTCTTCTAATTACTGACCATTAGCGTATCTTCACCAGCTTTCCTCTCCCCTTCCTTGCCTCCTCCCTCTTCCTCCCCTTATTCCCTTTCTTCCTCCTCCTTCCCCTATTACACTGTCATCCTCCTCCTCCCCTTCCACTCCTCCTCCTTTTTCTTTCCTTCTCCCTCCTCTATTCCCCGTTTTCTCCCATCTCTTCCCTCTCCCCCTCTCCTCCCCCCTCCCACGTGTATTTACGAAAATGACATATCACCTTAATTGCTCCCGCCAAACACCTGTCTTCCCTCCCCCTCCAGGTAAACTCGTTAAGTCTAGCCACACCTGTTGATGAAGGTGTATGGCGGACTCACAATGCTATTCTTTATCTTTAACTCGACAAATCCTTCCCTATTCCTTCATCCTTCCCTCCCTCTTCCTTCTTCCTTCCATCTTCCTTCTCCTCTCTACCTTCTTCTATATTGAAAGGATTTATTTACCTCAACATTTCGTGACTCCTGACTCAGAAGAACCATTGAGAAGTATTTGTAAGCATTGTTCACTTGTAGTTAATGAACAAGTCATTTACTGTTGGCACGAACCTGTTTGTTTACCTGCCATCACGAGGGTGCTGATTATCTCTACCTGTGAGTGTGATGCATCTCTCCCTCTCTCTCTCTCTCTCTCTCTCTCTCTCTCTCTACGAAGCTCGCTATGACACTGCTGGATCAGACTACTGTGTGTGTGTGTGCCTGTCAACACCATACAACATTTGGATCGGTACAAAACCCAGCGTTGAAATCACTTTATTAAACCGAATGACCCGATTTATAAAACCGAATGACCCGATTTATTAAACCGGATGACCCGATTTATTAAACCGGATGACCCGATTTATTAAACCGAATGACCCGATTTATTAAGCCGGATGACCCGATTTCTGTCACAACATACAAACAGGATTCACATTCCTAGACCACCAACAAGTAACTTTCTCGTCAGGCCAACACTATCGCCAGGCTAATACCATCGCCTGGCTAACAGTAACGCCAGGGGATAATGTCGCGTGGAGGAGGAGATGAGAGAACTAAGACCTGCCACCTATGATTAAGGATTATAGCGTTGATCTATAACTTACACCGTGACGACAACTTGCTAGTGCTGTCATGCTGTTAGTAGTTGGTGATGGGAGTGTGTTTAGACTCACCTGAAGGGGGGGGGGGGGAAGAGTGTGTTTAGACTTGAGACTCACCTGTAAGGAGGAAGAGTGTGTTTATTCTTAACTGAGGGGGAAGGTAGAGTGTGTTGGCTCGAGTGCAATCATCATTTAGTAGTTAACGCCACAAGTCCTCATCATTAGAGTTGATGGTGATGTTGATAAGAGACAAGCTACAAGACTTCACTATCATCACCATCATTATTACCGACAGTGCTTATTTTCTCACTATATCTCTCACTTCTCTCCCTTATCTCTCACCTATTCTCTCCCCAACCTCCTCTTCCTTACCTCTCTCACCTCCAACCTTCCACAACTTCTCTCCCTAAACCTCCCACACCACCTCTCCCGACCTCACTTCCCTCGACCATAAACAAGATTGCCGTGCGACCGCCTCACAACATCACAACGCTTAATCGCATTACCGAAATCTAAGTCATAATTATAAATAGCGATTAAATTTACGTTTACATTAGCGAATATTCCACTCCAGTTAATCTGTAATTATTTGGATCATTATCATAAAAAGTGTTAGTTAGATATGAAGTTATTCGTTTAACCGGATTTTTGCATACAATATTTGACACCAAAGTGCTCTGCTTGTCAACCGTCGTATCCAGAGAGACATTTCCCTTATAGATTGAGATCACAGAGTCGAGAATCAGCCTCAGTGACATCAGGCACCCGACCATCTTACCGTGGGTCGATAAGTGCATAGACCAGTGGCTTCCTGGATCACTTTAGGGCCATAAAAAACACACACCTTTACGACTTTCAGACCACTTTGTCAACGTTTTCTCCTGGACTGGAATCGGGTCTGGTCTGGTCTGTAGTCTCTAAAATAACATCCTCTTGTCGACGTTCTTATTTTTGTGTTAAAGATTCTGAAATTCTCATCTTGAGGTTGACATTCAATATTCTTTTTGTATCTATCAGAAGATTAAAGCCAATGTTCGTAAAACTTTTAATGTTCAACACGGATTACTTAAATATTAGACGTCCCAGCTTATTTTATCTGGAGATCAGACACCCCAGCTTATTTAACCGAAGATTAACCATCCAAACATTAACCTGGCCTACTCTTACCTTACCTTACCAGGTAGAATACATTAGCGTTAAGTTATTAGTTAATCTTACAGGTAAAATAAGCTGGGGAGTCTAATATTCAGGTAATGCAAACAGTCTGATGATGGCAATGTATACGAGCACACTGTTGTATTACCCATGATGCCTCGGTATTCACCTGTAGTCAGTGTGCTTATTTTTCAGTGTTATTCCTCATTGTAATCATACCTGTCAAGGAACCTCACATACCGGCAGGTGACGATGATAAACGTCTGTTGTTATATATCGCATCATTATACACGCTGACGATGCTAAACTGAGATGTTTATCGTATCGTAATTTGGGGAGGTATACACCTGTCTGTCGAGGTAAAGAGGTCAGGTGTTTTGTGGGTTAAGTCAGGTATGGAGGAACTAAGACCCTCGTGGTATCTGAAGCGACTATAAGCACATTACAATCATTACAATCTAGTGTAGGAATTGTAGAAGGTTTGAAGGTCTCTCTCTCTCTCTGTTCCTGTTACTAGTCTCCAAATCACACGACCTTTATCAGGTTATGTGAATGTTTACCGTAGTTAAGAGCTGATAGTTAGAAAAAATGATAAGTTCTGCTACAACCATAAGTACTAGGGTGAACCATTATTGTGTGTGTGTGTGTGTGATAACCCCGGGGTCGTACAGGGGAGGAGCTTGCTACTTACACGTCTGTTTGATAAGCATTTTGTTTTACGCTCGTTCTTAACCTCCGTCAGTGTGTGGTGGTAACATGTCTTCCTTCCGCTTTTCTCTGATCTCGTGAAAAATACAAAAAAAAAAAACCCAAAGATTAAAAGACTTACTGTACACACTATCACACACTATTGTCACACACTACTACTACCCCACACACTACTACCACAGACATTACTATCACACGCTACCACACATTACCACTTACTAATTGATGTTGAATAGGATTTTTTTATATAATTTTAAACACTTTTTTTATTCAATTTTGATTTGTATGTGTGGCAAATAAAACTAAACCAGACCAAATCAAACCCAATGTAGTCTTTAACCTTTGTTTTCTTTAGAGATCAAGTTAAACCCCGGGAGTGAACCTCTCTCTCTCTCTCTCTCTGTCCCTCTTAGTACAGTAACTTCCCCATCAACCACTGAAGGCCATGGTATCCACTCATGCACTCACATCGACTAAACTTACACTAAAACAATTATGGAATCTTTCTCTCGGCATATCCAAGGTTAGGCGAGGTAGAGAAAGTTGTGAGAAGGGAAGAAAGTATGCTGATTACATACCCACCTTTCATGCAGTATCGGTAATTCCCAGGTGTATATTATAGAATTCCAAGTTAGAAGGTATGTTGGGTATATTTCCACGTTTCATATAATAATTCTCCCCTGTATATTGTAGTATTATGAGTTAGGATTTTATTGTAGGTTGAGAATATTGTTTCCTCTGCTTCGTATTGAGAGGGTGAGATGGACACAATCGACAGGAGGCTGGTAATTCATCTTAAGTTACCAGTGATGGTAATTTGAGAATGCACACGTAGAGATGATACCTTTGTTGCCGTCTGTGTGAGAGTCTTATGAGTGCTTATCCTTCCTGTCATTTGCGCCATAACACTCTACTTGGAGTCTGGCTTTAAGAGAAACCTTTATTCGTGCCATAAAAGAGCGCCAGTGTAAGCAGAAGGTATAGTAACTTGTTCGTCTGGCGTAACGTGTTTTGTAGCGTGGTTTGTTTGTCCTTTTTCCTTCCTGCTATTCATTTGTTTTGATTCTGTCTATAGTCTGGTGTTAGGAGAGACTCTTTGTGTGTGTAGACAGTGGAAGAACTTCGTCAATGAGGCATGAGGAGGACGAAAGTTCGTCTGGCGTGGCACCCTGATAAATCACGTTCTTTTTGGGGCTGAGATAAAAACCACAGACGCTACTGACAGACAGGTCTTTTGCTAGCGTTGTTCAGTAATGGGATCGATCTTCGCCTTGTATATCCTGGAGAATACTGTCTGCTGCTGCTGTCATCCCCTCGCTCTGCTTACTACACTATGTCTGCTTGATGTTTTGTCTGCGTTTGAATACTGTATACACATCCTACTCCTGCTGACACACTTGATCCTAAATTTGCTAGTCCACACTGATTATTCCTCAAGTAAAACATAACACTAATGAATATGTCCTATACTATTATCTTCCATTTGTGTATGAACCTCTGTCCTATGTGGCAGTGAACAGTGATCCCAACTTACCCCTCAACAAAATGGTATACAACGATAGACAGTCCTTAAGAGGGAAATTCTGCTGCGTAACTCTCTAGAAAATCTACCTTAAATGACGAGTATCTGGGATCATTGTGTACTGTACCTCCACCTCCTCCTCCTCTTCCTTCCTCTACCGTTGTTCACAGTTATGATCAACACACCTGGGGGCGTTACAGCGTGTCACTGGAGACGCTTTGATACCATTGTTTCACCTGATAAAATCCGGATCGTCAATCAAAAACACTGGCGAAATCTGGTTCATCAAACAAGAACGCAATCATAATCCGGAGCATCAAACAAAAACACTAACGTAATCCGGATCAACAAGAAGAAGAAGACTCACACGGTTATAACATTGTGTGGGAATGAGGCGATAAGGTAGACGATACAGTTACGTTTGTTTTGGTTGTTCATCAGTGTGGGGCGGGAGAGGGGCGTGCTGTTAGGGTGAGAAGGTAGGTGGAGAGAAGGAGGTGGAGAAGGAGAGTTAGATGGAGGGGAGGCGGGTGAAGAAGAGGAGGAAGATGGAAGGAAGAAAGAAAATGAAGGAAATAATGGAATAGCAGAGGAAAAAAGGAGAAAAAATGAAGACGATGAAGAAGAAGAAATAAATATCAAAAATAAATACAGGAATAATGAAATAACAATCTTACCACAAACGATGAAACAGAGAAGAGAAAGTCTTGATAACAGAGGAGGAGAGAGAAAGTGCAGGTCAATTAAGAAAAGTGTAGAGAGAACAGTGAATAATGAGACACTGAAAGATCCTGATAACGGAAGAAGAAGAAGAAGAAGAAGAAGAAGAAGAATCAGGTAAACTTAAGAATAAAAAACAACAACATTAAAAATACAACAACCACCACCACCAACAACAACAACAGCAGCATAACTAAGAAGAATATAGAACAGAAAATAAAAAAAATATATATAACGGAGGAAAAACAAAAACAACACCAAGACACAAGAAAGAAAGTATCGAGCGGTTAGAGTCACAAAACGTAAACAATGGAGGGGGAGGAGGAGACTCTCTGTGTGCTAAAGTGACCAGTTATCCCGGGTGCTGGAGGCGGGCGTCTTGATGCATGGTTAATAGACTCGAGGAAACTCACGCATAGGTTCAGAGACAATACATGGGGAGTTAAACAAAGGGAGAGAAAGAGAGAGGGAGGAGTTAAGACTTGTAAGGGAGGAGATTAGGGGGAAAGGGAGGGTTCACAGAGGAAATAATTCATGGGTGAGTAAACAAAGGGAGAGAAAGGGAGGAGTTGAGATGTGTAAGGGAGGAGATTAGGGGAAAGGGGGGGTGGGTGGGTAGAAGACATGAATAGAGAGGGATGTAAGAGGGAGTTTACACGACAGGGAGGTGTGGGTGGGTGGGAGACAAGACCACGAAGAGGGAGAGATAGAGGGGGATGGGAGAGGGATGTGAGTGGGAGGTATGGGTGGTTTGTTGGGAGGGAGGCAGGACCACGAAGAACCTCTACTTAACATACACAAAAGTTTGGGTAGGGCGGTGAACAATGATTTACTAAAGGTTCATTATATTGGGAGGAGGAGGAAGAAGAAGAGTAAGAGGAGGAAGGAAGAACTAGTTGTATTGAAGTTGTGAAAGGAGGAGGAGGAAGACGAGGCGGAAAAGGAGGAGCAGGAGGAAGAAGATGAAGAACAAGATGACGAAGAAACAGGACCTTTAGTAAAATCAAAAGGTCATTAATAACACTCAAGAGACCCTTATTGGCCCTCGTCAGCCCTTATTGGCCCTCGTCAGCCCTTATTGACCCTTATTGGCCCTTGTCAGCCCTTATTAACTCTTGTTAGGTCTGGTTGTGTCGTACTAGTGGGGGTCTGTCCTTCCCTTGGGGGGGGGGGGGGGGGTTTAGTCCCTTGTCATGTCTATTGTTAAAGACTGTGGACTAGTGGGGGGGGTGAGGGGGAGGATAATGAGGGGGAAGGGGTGAGGGGGGGGTAATGAGGGAGAGATGAATGATAATAGAGCAATACTTATCTCCATTTATGAAGAAGAATTCATTAATTGATTTGACCTGGGGATAATGAGGGGGGAGGGGGGATGACAGCCAGGTGAGGGGTGGGGAGGGAAGAAGACTCACCTGGGAGGACGAAGAAGGAGAGGAGATGAAAGTGGGAGAGGAGAAAAAAGATAGAAGAGAAAGGAGGAACAAGGGATTTCTACTTTTCTTTCCTGTTCTCTCTCGAAACCCCTCCTCTCTCTCTCTCTCTCTCTCTCTCTCTCTCTACAAGCACAACGCGTTTCCCACAGTCAGATGTGGCTCCAGCAGTCACATGAATACAGGTGTTGTCATGTCACGTCCGGTCACTGTTGTGTTGTCAAGAGCTTGTTACTTCCTGATATAACGTGTAGTGTGTGAGGTATTGTGGCATGTTATGTGAGCCAATTATCTGTGTTTCGGGGTGTTACGATGTTTAGCGCGTCCTCCTCTTTCTGTTATTTACTGTTAGTTTTGTTTGGATGTCTGTTCTGTTCTCTTTCCCTCCCTTCCCTCCCTCCCCTTCCCCGTCCTCTCTCTCTCTATCTCTCTTTCTCTACATTATCCACCACTTCCTGCCGTCACAATAACATAACGCAACATGAACTGAAAAAAATTAAACACATTAAGCGTTGGTTTGTCATCCAGCATAACGGACCTACATTATAACAAGACCCTTCACCTGTTATAATATACAGGTAAACCCTATCATTAATGGCCTACATAATACTGTACCGAGTCGAGGAGATACAGTTATTATTTAATTAAAAGATAAATGCACTAATACCGTTAATTATAATTTAGAACAGTTATCCCCCTGATTGTCATATAGTTGTTTTCTGTTGACTTTTTTTACTCGTTTTCTTTGATAGTTTTTTTTTATTTCTATCTTTTTTCATAATTTTCGTATTTTTTTCCATTAACATTTTCTTTATCTTATTCCTGTTATGTATTTATTTCCCATTTTTCTCTGTGCATTTTGCTTCCTTTGTTAATGTTGCTTAATAGAGCTCGAAGCTTATAGAGGTCGAGTCTTATAAGATATCGAGGCTTATAGTAATTGTCAAACCACATAGAGATCATAGTCATAGTTGGCCATTATGCGTGTAGCTGAAGGCCGCCGC
Organism: Homarus gammarus; assembly: GCA_958450375.1. Lineage (NCBI taxonomy): Eukaryota > Metazoa > Arthropoda > Malacostraca > Decapoda > Nephropidae > Homarus > Homarus gammarus. The sequence goes on from CAUDMG010001926.1 coordinate 666,533, forward strand.
TGATGACACACTCGTTATATCATTGTGGCTCCGTCAACAAGGTCCCGCCTCTTGATATTTGGGCCAGTGTGTTACATCATGTCCATTGTTGTGTGTGTGTGTGATAGTACATGTATATAGACCCCCACACACCTGCTCTACACACCTGTCCTACACTCTTAACTAACACCTGTCTCATTCTCCCCCAGATCTCAAGAGGGCGCTGCGCATGGAGTCGCCCACACCCAGGCTGAGTGAGTCTAACCTGAAGAAGCTGTCGCGTGGCCTCAGGTAAGTGTGGCCCAAGAAGTGGCCCGAGGAGGTGAACTAAAGATGTCTTGCTTAGAGAATGGCCAAGGATGTGATCCAGAGGATGGCCCATCCATACCCCCAGTAAGTGGTCATATAGAGTTGCCGTAACCTAAGGGGTGTTGTGTGGCCCAGGGGGTGACTCATCAAAGGGTGATTTGGACAAGGGATGTGGTCTAAAGGTATTCTGGCCCAAGGGGTGACCAAGGGGTGATGTGGCCTAAAGGGTCGTCTCAAGAAGATAAAAAAAAAAACTTATAGGGCAGACCCAAGGGGGAGGGGTTATGTGGCCTAGGGGGAAGATGTAAGATGTGGGGGGAGGAGGAGAGGGGAAGCGGGGGGGAGGGGGGTTACGTGGCCTAGGGGAAAGATGTAAGATGTGGGGGGAGGAGGAGGGAAAGGGAAGGGGTGGGGGAGTTAGAGACGCGGTACCACAAACGAGTGTAGTGTGGCCCTAGAGCGAGAAAAGTGGCCCACTGTATTTTAAAGATGGCCTAAGGAGGGGGAGGCGGGGGTATAAGAGTGTGGCCAGGTACCTTAGTATTAAAGAGAGAGAGAGAGAGGAAGTGAGACAGACAGACAGACAGACAGATAGGGGCGAGAGACAGGGAGACAGAGGAGGAAGACGAGGAATAAAGTAGTGCGAGAAGATAGAGATTAATAGAAAGAATAATAATAACAACAACAACAATAGATAAGAGCAAAATGGATAGAGAGAGACGATGATAAAAGAGTGTGAAGAGAGACAGAAAGAGACAGATTGGAAGATACTTATACTTACATACATACATACATACATACATACATACCATGAACGCAACTTTCTAGACAAGGCTGGGATGAAGGGAGCCAGCGGACATTTGCAAGAAGTATTGATGACGTTGGGCAGATGGTGGGAGAGAGGGAGGGAGAGAGGGAGGGAGAGAGAGAGGGAGGGAGGGAGGGAGAGAGGGAGGGAGGGAGGGAGGTGGAACAGACACACACACAGACAGACAGACAGAGAAAACGAGAGAGGAAGAGGTGTAGAAGATGCCGTCCCCTCCCCCCTCCCTCTCTTCCCCCTCTTCTCTCCCTTGAGGTACTTCAGTGACCAACCCACAAAAACCCGTCACTGACACCCTCTGCTGACCCCTCCCTTTTCCTCCCTCCCCCCTCCCTCACCTTCCACATCCCTCCCCCCTTCCCCCTCACCCCCACCCCACAGCCCCCCACCTTGTCGTTAACCCCTTCCCTCCTCCTGACTGCTACTTTAACTATTATGATATTGACCTTGCATGAACTAAGGTCAAAGGTCAATCACCCCAAGAAAGTCATATTTAGACTAATAAGGTCACTAACAGGTCATATGGTATTGAATGAGGAGACAAAGTTACAGACGCTTGTGAATGTTGGCTGCTCTTAACCTTAACTAAACATATATACCAATAAATGTTGAATGTGACGACGGAGAAGACTGTGAAACTTGTTGTAAATCCAGATGACATTAATGACTCGTAAACACACACTTACTGTAAGGCCTCGTAAAGTCACTCGAGTCTGTAGCGTGTTTACAAAGTCCCTTGGTATGTTAATAAAGTCTTTTGATGTTTTTTATAATTTTTACAAAGACACTTGATGTTTTATTATGTTTACAAAGTCTCTCGATGTTTTTATGATGTTTACAAAGATCCTTAATGTTTTTGATATTGTTTACAAAGACACCTGATGTTTTTATTTACCTAAACATCATCAAGGGACTTTATAAACACCCTGGAGCGTAACGTGTGGCTGGGCTGGGCTGGGCTGGTTGTCTCTCCAGAGAAGCACCTGCCTACTCGCCCGGCCTGGCCCGCGTCACCCTCTCCCTCTGGCAATAGCCGAGTCTCCATGCCCTCTGGTGGCTCGTGCCGAGAGACTAACAGCCCAGGTAGAGGTGTTTGGACAGAATCCCAGTCGAAAAAAATCCACAAGGCAATAAAATAGAAAAAACTCACTGGACAAAAAAATAACACTGGACAAAAAGCCTCACTGGACAAAAATACCACTGGACAAAACCCCCATTAAGATAGCTCTCTCTAATTATACCATGTGCAAAACCCCAATGGCCGACAACACTTAAACACCTCTCGTGAAACTCATTACCTGCGTATCTGATTCACAAACACCTTGGACACCAAGACCTTAAGAGGAGAGTACCTGACAACACCTAAACACACCTGACAACACCTAAACACACCTGACAACACCTGTATACACCTGACAACACCTGTATACACCTGACAACACCTGTATGCACCTGACAACACCTGTATACACCTGTTCAGAAGAAAACATTCGCGTCACTGACCTCGAGAGAGAGAGAGAGAGAGAGAGAGAGAGAGAGTGAGTTGACCTTCAAAATATCTGGCCAAAAAGTGACCGCCAGGTAACACTGAGATGACCTCCAGGTACACACACACACACACACACACACAGGTAGGACGAGATGCCTCAAATCCACTCTCTCACTCACTCACTCACTCTATCTCTCATCCAAACCCTGTTGTTGTCTTTCTCCCTCACTCTCCCTCACTCTGTTACCATTCTCTCCCTCACCCTGTTACCATTCTCTCCCTCTCTCTCCGTATTGCTTATTCCTCACTCTGCCTATTGTATTCATCTTCTTCCCTTACTCTCCTTCACCCTACTCTCTTCCTTCTCCCCTTTCCTCATTCCCATCCTCCCCCTGTCTACCTTCCACACCCCTTCCTACGAGCCTTCCATCCCATCAACACGGACCATCTTCCCTTCACTCATTATCTTCTGTCCCATCAAAATCCTCCTCCTCTATCCCATCATCCGCGCCTCATCCCATCCTCATATTCTCCCTTCTTTTCCTCATCCCATCACTTCCCATCACTCTCCCTCTTCCTTTCCTCCTTCCCCTATTCCATCACCTTTCATCACCCTCCCCCCTTCTCCTTCTCATCACCCTTCCCATCAGCCATCTGTCCGCTCCCTCCCATTCCCTCTCCCCCTCCCATATCTCCCCTTCCCCCATCCCTCCTCCCCCTCCCCTAGTAAGGAAGGGTTAGGTACTGGTCACTGATAAGGCCCAGTCTCACCAGTACCCGCTCGGAGCATCACCCAGTAATACCCAGTACCGAGTGACCCCTGCGTCTCCCCCCCCCCCTCCTTCCCTCACCTCTACCCCAGGGTCACGGAGAATTCAAGGAGAGAGAGAGAGAGAGAGAGGGAGTATTCTAGACAGACACCTGGCGATATATTGATACTGCAGACAGACAGACAGCGCCAAATGATCCGTGTTTCTTAAGCAGCGGACAGCCACCCTAACTTAACACCACTGGCCAATTTAAAGGGCTGTTACATCATGAATTTGCGGGAAGGGGGTGCTGAGTGACTTCCCTCCCTCCCCCTGGGCCTCTTTCAGCGTCAGGAAGGAGGTCGGAAGAATGACTCCCTTTCCAGTCCTCCCTCTTCTCCCCCTCCTCTCCTTCTCCTACTCCATTCTCCCTTCTGCACCTCCCTCCCCCTCATTCCTTCCACCTCCCTTCCCCCTTCTCCACCTTCCTCCTTGCCACCATTCCCCACCCCCTTCCTCCTCTCCCCTCTCCCCCTCTCCCCTACCCCATTCCTCTTCTCCCCCCTCCCCCTACCCCCATCCCCCTCTCCCCCCCTCTCCACGCTCCAACTCCCCCCGTAAAGTTTTGTGGCTTAAACAAATTAGAACAACAATTTCCGGGGATTTTGTGGTGGAAGAAATGTGTTTTTTACCTGACGGCGCCACGGCAGCAGTACGTGGTGGGGAGGCTCCTGGGAACAGTTACTGAGGTGGAGGTTAGGTTAGGTTTTTCACCCACATAGGTCTCTCTGTCAGTCTTACAGAGAGAGAGAGAGAGAGAGAAAGAGTCGAAGAGAGAATGGAAGAGACAGACAGACACACAGACATGAAGCTTATAACAACAACATCGGTTCTTACATGACGACTAATTACAAAGACTTTACCTGTATCTAGATGGCGTGAGTCGGTTCCTCATACCTGTGTGGTGGTTAATTAGGTATACGGAACAGGTATGTGGTGGTGTTCTAATTGAGTCATTATGATTATCCCACCCCGTGATAATATAAAGTAATACAGGTAATGTGATGGTAAGTCTCTCTCTCTCTCTCTCTCTCTTTGTTTACCATTTAGGAATACCTGTGTTGTAATTACCTGTCTTTCAAGGTGTAAACTTCCCCACTCGACAGACTCCCATCACCTGTGGAAGTAATTAGACACCTGTTAGAACTCCTCTAAGTGTTACTCTCCTGTTACGTCGGCTGGTGTGTCGTCTAACAGCTATTTTGTGTACCTGTAATGTCACCTGTTTGTGTTTACGTGGTTGTTTGTTTGTTTACGTATTAATTTGTATTTGTTACGTATTTTTGTGTTTTAAATTTTGTATTACGTGTTTTTATGCTTACTATGTTCGCTTCTTTAGGTGTGTTTATGTTTTTGTTTTTGTTTGTTTACTTGTGTCGTCTCCCACAGGTCGTCCAAGAAGAGTCTCCACTCCGTCCACTCTGCCCTGGAGACCAACAGCGTCCCTGATGGCCAACTGGGAGGACGCTCTGTCTCCTTGGTGAGTACCTAACTTAACCTCACCAACCTAACCTAACCTCACCAAACGTAACCTAACCTAACCATACATGAATCTGGTCACTCCATGTTGCTGTAGTTGCTTCCCATCCTCTTCACCTCAACGACAAAAACGAACGAAATTAACCTAAAAAAATTATCGTGGGAAACTATTATTTTCTTTTTTAACGTTTGGTAAATTGTTGTGTAATTAGTGGTGTTGGCTGACCAAGACGGCGGGGTGGTGGGGTGGAGGGGGGAATGACGTTGTGGTCCATCCCTCTATTCTTCACCATCACTACCACAACCAATTCTCTATCCTTCAATTCCTCCCTCACTTCTCTCTCCCTCACCACCACCATTGTCCCTCCCTCAATCCCCCCCCCCCCCTCCCCACCCCTGGCTTGGCTGGTTGGCTGGGCTGGCTGGCTGGGACGGCTGGCTGGCTGGCTGACTGACTCTGTTTTGTTCAACATCTTTCCCGTTATATTCATCTTACCTGTATATGCTATTGAGTTAATGACCCTCGTAATTAACCTGGGCTTATTAACTCTCTCTCTCAGGGATCAGACACACTGGAGACTTTCTTATAGGTGGTGGGGTACTATGTATGTATGTATGTGTGTATGATCCTTAGGTTAGGTTAGGCATATGAACATAAGAGTGGAGGGAACTGCAGCTGCCCTATTGACCCATACTAGACAATCCCGTTTACACCCAACCTATGTTTGAAGCTTCCCAGTGTATTCGAGTATGGTTGATTAGGAATAGGTTAGGTTAGGTAAGGAGGGAGAAGGAAGTGAAGGAGGTAGAAGGAACTGAAGGAGGGAGAAGCAACTGAAGGAGGGAGAAGGAACTGAAGGAGGGAGAAGGAACTGAAGGAGGGAGAAGGAACTGAAGGAGGGAGAAGCAACTGAAGGAGGGAGAAGCAACTGAAGGAGGGAGAAGGAACTGAAGGAGGTAGAAGGAACTGAAGGAGGGAGAAGGAACTGAAGGAGGGAGAAGGAACTGAAGGAGGTAAGAGGAACTGAAGGAATGAAGAAGTTCGTCTGAAAAACTGGTTTGACTGATATATTTTTTTTTTGTACTGAAAGTTTCCTGAATGAAGGTCACGGCTGCCTCAACTCACTGGAATTTGTCGCTTGAATCAGTTTATTTTAATTTTTTTTTTATTATTCGGGGTAAAATTTTGTGTTGTTTTCGATATGAAGTTTGGTTAGGTTAGGTTAGCGTTGGTTTGGTTAGGTTAGGTTAGGTTAGCGTTGGTTTGGTTTGCTTTGGTTATGTTAGGTTAACCTTCCGTACCAACTGTGCCTTGAGTCGATGTCATGGTGTGATGTCACGGGTTGATGCTGTATGGTGATGTCACGGATTGATGTCACGGGTTGAGGTAGGATAATGGGGGTGATGGAGGCGTGCGTGGGAGAGTTCACCACTACCACCTGAGCCTCCAGTCACAGTTAAACACCAGAGTACATCACGGGATCAGCAGGTCACTGTGTGTGTGTGACCTAATGCCACCGTGTAGTACCGTGTAACATCGATAGTAACGAGTAACACCGTGCATTAAGGTACCATGCAGGTATTAGCGGCTAGTTATCGGTCTGGCAGGGTTGTGGGGGGTCTGGCAGGGTTGTGTGGGGTCTGGCAGGGTTGTGTGGGTTCTGGCAGGGTTGTGTGGGGTCTGGCAGGGTTATGTGGGGTGTCTGGCAGGGTTGTGGGGAGTCTGGGTCTAGCCGTTGGGGACCACTGCGAGATAGGATCGTAAGACCCCGACGTCCCAGCTGATAAATGGCCCAAAATTAGTCAGCTTATGTAAATGTGGCACCTAAGAGGTGAGCCAGGTAGTGTTTGTGCTACTGCCTCACTTCCACGCCCTCACTACCACGCCCTCACCTCCACGCCCTCACCTCCACGCCCTCACTACCACGCCCTCTCCTCAACGCCTTCATCCTCCACGCCCTCACCACCACACCCCACGCCCTCATGCTCTCACCCCTACACCCTCACCCCATCCCCCACCACCACGCCTCCACCACCACGCCTTCACCTCCACGCCCTCACCACCACGCCCTCTCCTCCTCGCCTTCATCCTCCACGCCCTCACCACCACGCCTTCATCCCTACACCTTTGCCCTCGTCCATTATTATACATCAGTCAGCTATACCTTCATGTTTACCGTCACGTCTGAACAAAAGTGTCGCTTAATTAATGAAGTACAAAATTTCCCCGTGTTAATGGTGTATTGAGAGAGAGAGAGAGAGAGAGAGAGACTCCTTCCATCCCTAAACCTGAACGTTCTATCGATAATCTTTACTAATTCTTATTTCATCTTCATCTACATACTCCTTCCATAACCTTATTGAGGACAGTTAAGGCAAATAGTAGAAAATACGAAGTTGACAAAATAGGGGGAGGACAGACATCGGATGGCGATAAAAATTGTGAATAACGTAAAAAATTTTGACGTAGAAAATGAACGCCATAGACAACGTGAATTAGAGAAAATGGATCATGATGCTTCATACTGTTGGAGGAGAAACTTTAATATTGAATGTTTTCGATAAAATGTTTTAATTATACGACTGTTTTTAACTTTTACATAATGTTGCTGATGGTTTAGGAGAGATGAGTAATGATAGTGATTTGTGGTAGGTATTTAGCAAATGTGGGCAGGTGTATGACAGGTGTGGGCAGGTATATATGACAAGTGTGGGCAGGGGACGCCGCTAGAAACTGACCATGCATGAAGAACTGATGTGGTGGTGGGCGGCGGAGGGTTATTGAACAGTTCTTAGGCACGTCTCTCTCTCTCTCTCTCTCTCTCTCTCTCTCTCTCTCTCTCTCTCTGTTACAAGTAGAGAGAGATGCAAGTGTCCAAGGTATTTTGACCGTAACTGTACAAGGCTTTTAACAATAGGAGCCTCTGTTGTAAAAAAAAAATGCAATTATCACCTTGAATGCATTTTTGCTCTGATAAACTCTCTTGTTCTCGTGTGTGTGTGTGTGTGTGTGTGTGTGTGTAAGACATTGTAGTGTGTGAAATAATGTGTAAAATCTCGATGTATCCTGTCTTGTATCTTGTTTCGTCCTATCCTGCCTTGTCTTATCTTATCTTGACCTATCCTGCTACGTCCTATCCTGCCTCGACCTACTCTGCTTCGTCCTATCCTGTCTTGACCTACCTTGCCTCGTGCTATCCTGCCTTGAACCACTCACCCTCGCCCTATCCTGCCTCGTCCTACCTTGCCTCGCCCTGCTTTGGTCTCGCCTTACATTACCTACGCATTCCCTTGTCTTAACCCACCCCATCCCTTCCCTCCTTCCCATCTCTCCCTCCCACACACCAGGAACACTGATCCCCTATCCTGCCTGGCGCCTGAGGTTGACCCCGCTGCTCTCTCTCACCGCCCCGCAGTCCCTTAGAGCGCCCTGCCCACTCCACAACAGCAACTCTCTCTCTCTCTCTCTCTCTCTCAACTCTAGTCTCTCTCCTTCCCAATACTACAATTCTCTTGATGTAGGTTAGGTTAAGGGTTGTTTGCTCACGTAAGGGGCTGGTAGATTAGATTAGTTAGTAGCTGTTAGGTTAGATTAGGACCTGTTAGGTTAGGTCGGAGGTAAGTAAGAGGCCGTGCCCTCCAGCCTCTGACAGTGATATGATAATACTTGAGAAAAAAAGTAAAAAAAAAAAAAAATAAGAAATTGTATCCGACAACAATGCGATTTGCTAACCCGAGAGGATTGTATGAATGTCTTGTCTTGTCTTGCTCTCACTCACTGGTTGGGAGCGAGGAGGAGTGAGAAGTGGAGTGGAGGAGTGAGAAGTGTAGTGGGGAAGAAAAAGTAGTGGAGTGGAGAAGTGGTGTGGAGGAGGAGGAGTGGACTGAGAAGAAGTGGAGTGGAGTGGAGCAGTGAAGGAGAAGTGGAGTGGTGAGGACGAGAAGTGGAGTGGTGAGGACGAGAAGTGGAGTGGTGAGGAGGAGAAGTGGAGTGGATTGTAGGAGAAGTGGTGTGGAGGAGGAGGAGTGGTGGTGTGGAAGGGAGGAGGGGGGTAGTGGAGGGGGTTACAAAGGTGCCGCTGACTGGGATTCATTACCTGACGTGGCCACAGTAAAGGTATGTGAGTGGTCATGTTTTCTGCTCCGGCCGTCACCACCATGGATGTCCAGTGACTCGAGTCTCCTCCCTGACGTCTTATTTCTCTCCCTCACTCCATACTCCCTTCCTTCATCCATCCTCATCATCATCATCATCATCACCGTCATCATCATCATCATCACCGTCATCACCATCACCGTCATCATCATCATCATCACCGTCATCACCATCATCATCATCACCGTCATCATCATCATCACCCAGTTCCTCCTCAAATAAGTAAGACCAGTTTTATCCCATTGTTCATATACTTTCCTGGTGAGACTACCTGTTTCTCTTCCCTTCCTTCCCCTGCTTTCCTCTCCCCTCCCCTCCCTTCTTCCCTTTTCCTTCCCTCCTCCCTTTCCCTTCCCTCATGTCTTCCCCCGATTTCCTCTCCCCTGACTTCTCCCCTCCCCCATCTTCCCCTTCCATCCCCTCCCACACCGAGTTATTACCCCAGTCCCCTCTATAGTCTACACCCTCCCATGCCCCTCCCTGCATGAGCACCCTTTCCGTGCCTCTCCTCTCCTGAATAGGGCATGACGCTGCTGCCTCTCCTGAAGGTTATTGCCCCTCTCACGGTGAAGGAGGAGCGGTGCCGCCCTGCCAAGCTGATGCCGCCCTCCCCCACGCCCTCCACACGGCTCACTTTACCCGCCCCACGCCGCCCGCGCCTCTGGACATCAACGATAATATCAGCTTACTAATCAGGAAGCTACTTGAGCGACCCACGATATACCCCAGAGCCCCACGATATACCCCAGAGCCCCACGATATACCCCAGAGCCCCACGATATACCCCCAGAGCCCACGATATACCCCCAGAGCCCACGATATACCCCCACAGCTTACGATTTACACCCCACAGCCCCACGATGTACACACAGAGCCCACGATATACCCCCACAGCCCCACGATATACCCCACAGCTTACTATTTACACCCCACAGCCCCACGATATACACACAGAACCAAGTATGAGGAATATTTCAGGGGCGTATGATGGAGTATATCGGTCCAAGTATGCGACGAGTTTATTAGGCGAGTCTTAGGATATACTATGTACCTGTGAGTCTATCCTTAATAGATTATATGTAAGTAATATTTTACCTTTATGGAGGCAATGACGTGACCACAACACCCGCAGACTTTTCCTGAGCTTTAGTACACTGCATATAATTAACCTGTGTGTGTTATTATCAATTTAAAGTCACTATCTGTATTTATGGCTTAAGTAGGTAGAGATAGATCGATAGTAAATTCTTCATACAAATATATATTAATTCGGCATCTATACACAGTTGACAATACGGGTATACAGTGTGTGTTGGCAACGCATGTATACAAACATTAAATCGATTATAAACCACAAAACTACTATATACTTATTTCAAATAGATCAAGGAATAAACGTTATTATTTTTATCATTACTAACTATCAACATAATGGAGTTTACATAAGAAATGAGAAGGAAAAATATAGCTTAGTGTCCCCCTCAACCTTACTGGCCAAACCCGTTTTCTCTCGTCTCGCCTCCTCAGGGTGTAAAATGATCCTAGTCACTATGCGATCAAAGGCCCGAGAATACTTCACGGTTCTTACATTGTCTGTAGATTATAATCAAAGTTGATGTATTAACCATCAGCAAGATAGTGTTATATATATATACGTTAGCCTCACACCACTAGTTCTTAAGATTTCAGAGTCAGTAAAGATTTGTTCAGTGTGAAGTGCGTTTTATCTAGTCTGTTGGTGCCACGAAACCGCAGAACTACAAAGATATTCATGAAAAAATTTATAATATATTTCTTGGACTGGTTTTTCCCCCACCTACAATTCAACCAGATTAGATTGAATTTATTTGCAGTCTCTTTTATTTAATGTTTTTCTTATATTTCATTGTTCATTTGTTTATTTAGTTTTTGTTTAAGATACGACATTTGTAAAGAGAACCTGGCTACGTTTTGTAAAAGGGTGATTGGTATGGAAAAATTACACATAATTCTTTCTGTACTATGGCAGCGCTTATTATGTAGTACCATACTTCATCTGCAACACTCATCACAACACCATCATGCAACACCACTGTACTCGGGCAAAAACCATGCAATACGGTAATCAGGTACTGCAACACCATACCACCAGGGTCAGGTAAGAGGTTATGTGGTAGGTAATGATCAGTGATGACTCCTTGAGAATAATTACAGGTATGAGGTGTGACAGGTATGATGATTTATGGCTAATTAGTTAGTATAATGAAAATGGGTTAAATGGTTTATGAGTTTTCTTTTATTTTTCTTTATGGGGGGGGGACTCACTTATTCAGGAGGCGATAATGACTGTGTGAAGTTGTATGCATGAGGAAGAAGGGAATGGGGAGATAAATGAAAAAAGGAGAATGGAAAGAACAAAGAGAGGTCGAGGAATATGAGGAGAGAGAGAGTTAATTTATTCCTCACCATCAACACAGTGGAATTAGTTATGTCATAGTTAATTGAAGGTGTGAGATTAATTTAAAATACTTTCTATTTTACTAATTAATCTCAAGGGTGTTTCTTATTTACGACTAGTAGAAGATATTCGATCGTTAAATAGCTACATCGTTCGTTAAATAGCTACATCGCTACAATATCGTAGTAGTCGAAATAATGAGATTTGTTTTATTATGAAGAGGTGAGTCAGTCCACCAACTCACCAACTTGGCTGAGCGGGAAGGTCCGTCGACGTCCAGTTCAGATGATGACAGAAAACGTACAGTGACCAATTTGATTTGTAAGGGGTGACTATACCTTTCTTGCCGGGATGGGGCATACGTACTTCCCCACCACCTGTGTACTTCCCTACCCCCTGTGAGAGGAAGGAGAGGAGAAGGAAAAGATGGAGGAGAGGAAGGAAGGAGGAGATGGAATGTATTACGTAAGAAGAAATTAAGATAAATAATATAAAGAAAAATTAGAAAAACGTTGTTGTCTTGAGGGTAAAGTCTCCCCCTCTCTCTCTCTCTCTCTCTCTCTCTCTCTCTCTAAACCTGTTCTAACTTAATTATGTAATGAATGTCACCCCACCTCTCTCTCTCTCTCTCTCCTGATGAAGGTCGGCGCCGCAGGAGGTGTGGTTCATGACGTGTGTGGAATAACATGTCTTGTTGGTAATTTGCATCTTGCAGCTTTTTCCACGAGTTGCAATAAGAGGGTGTTTATGACCTTGTGTGTGTGTGTTATATAGATCCTTGATATTAGGAAGGTGTGTCTGTCTGTCTGTCTGTCTGTCTGGATCTACCAATATAAAGTACATTCTCTAAATCATTATGGGTCAATATATTGTACAGGTAACTAACTCTCTCCTTGGAGTCATTAACCTGCTTCAACTGAGTCGAAGCTTCGAAACCCACTATGAACCACCTGAACGAATCCTTATCAAATAATACCCCAAAAAAAGTGAAACCTCTATTTTTACGGACCATATTGAGAGGGAAATCCGTTATATCGAGGGGTCCGTTAGGCTAGTCTAGCTAAGGTTAGATCAGGTTAAGGTAAACATCTTGTATCCAAAACATTATGCTCAGGTTCAGTACGAGTATTACATTGGTACCTCTCCTTCACGTGCGAGTCAGGTTTATTACTGGTCCTTGTGTGGTTATGATAGCAAGATATACATCACTCCAAGACGGGCAAATTACCGTCTAAGAGCTGTAATTTAGACGGAGTGGTCAGATGGTTGCGTCACGATACGTCTCGATCATCAGGTGGGGGCGAGGGGGTTTGTGGGGGGTCTGGAGGGGGCAGGAGAGGGGTGTGGAGGGGCGGCGTCGGCGGCCTTGGGTCACCTGTTGACTGTAGGTGTTGTCTCTGATGCCTCGACGTCATCACCTTCCTCCTCCTCCTCCTCCTCAGTCCTACGTTGTCTGGTGTCCCGTGTGTGTGTATCGCGGTGAACTGTGTTGATCTCCTGGTGTGTGTGTGTGTGTGTGTGTTCTTAGTGCCATTGGATCATTTATACCAGTGGTGTGAAAAAACAAGTGATATATGTACTGTAGTGGTGCCAGTGGTGTAGAAAAGACCATTGGTATAGACTAGTGGTATAAGAACTCTAGTGGTGATAGTGGTGTAGAAAGGACCATTGGTATAGACTAGTGGTATAAGAACTCTAGTGGTGCCAGTGGTGTAGAAAAGACCATTGGTATAGACTAGTGGTATTAGAACTCTAGTGGTGCCAGTGGTGTAGAAAAGACCATTGATATAGACTAGTGGTTCCAATGGTGTGAAAAAAAGTGGTGTACTTATAAAACTTTTTTCAGGGGTGTGTGTGTGTGACGGTCTTGTTACCTGAACTGTAGTGTTGCGAGGAGTGAGGTGACCAGTGTTGTGAGGGGGTCCTGCCAGGGGTGAGGGGACCAGTGTTGTGAGGGGGTCCTGCCAGGGGTGAGGGGACCAGTGTTGTGAGGGGGTCCTGCCAGGGGTGAGGGGACCAGTGTTGTGAGGGGATCCTGCCAGGGGTGAGGTGACCAGTGTTGTGAGGGGGTCCTGCCAGGGGTGAGGTGGCCAGTGTTGTGAGGGGGTCCTGCCAGGGGTGAGGGGACCAGTGTTGTGAGGGGGTCCTGCCAGGGGTGAGGTGACCAGTGTTGTGAAGGGGTCCTGCCAGGGGTGAGGTGACCAGTGTTGTGAGGGATCCTGCCAGGGGGGAGGTGACCAGTGTTGTGAGGGGTCCTGCCAGGGGTGAAGGGACCAGTGTTGTGAGGGGGTCCTGCCAGGGGTGAAGGGACCAGTGTTGTGAGGGGGTCCTGCCAGGGGTGAAGGGACCAGTGTTGTGAGGGGGTCCTGCCAGGGGTGAGGTGACTAGTGTTGTGAGGGGGTCCTGCCAGGGGTGAGGTGGCCAGTGTTGTGAGGGGGTCCTGCCAGGGGTGAGGTGACCAGTGTTGTGAGGGGGTCCCGCCAGGGGTGAGGTGACCAGTGTTGTGAGGGGGTCCTGCCAGGGGTGAAGGGACCAGTGTTGTGAGGGGGTCCTGCCAGGGGTGAGGTGGCCAGTGTTGTGAGGGGGTCCTGCCAGGGGTGAGGGGACCAGTGTTGTGAGGGGGTCCTGCCAGGGGTGAAGGGACCAGTGTTGTGAGGGGGTCCTGCCAGGGGTGAGGGGACCAGTGTTGTGAGGGGGTCCTGCCAGGGGTGAGGTGGCCAGTGTTGTGAGGGGGTCCTGCCAGGGGTGAGGTGGCCAGTGTTGTGAGGGGGTCCTGCCAGGGGTGAAGGGACCAGTGTTGTGAGGGGGTCCTGCCAGGGGTGAAGGGACCAGTGTTGTGAGGGGGTCCTGCCAGGGGTGAAGGGACCAGTGTTGTGAGGGGGTCCTGCCAGGGGTGAGGGGACCAGTGTTGTGAGGGGGTCCTGCCAGGGGTGAGGTGACCAGTGTTGTGAGGGATCCTGCCAGGGGGGAGGTGACCAGTGTTGTGAGGGGGTCCCGCCAGGGGTGAGGTGACCAGTGTTGTGAGGGGGTCCTGCCAGGGGTGAGGTGACCAGTGTTGTGAGGGGGTCCTGCCAGGGGTGAAGGGACCAGTGTTGTGAGGGGGTCCTGCCAGGGGTGAAGGGACCAGTGTTGTGAGGGGGTCCTGCCAGGGGTGAGGTGACCAGTGTTGTCGAGATTTATGCTTGTGAGATAAAGGTCTTCTTACTTACACTAACTTAACCTCACTTTAACTAAGACACCTTATCCTTACCTTAACCTAACCTTAACCTAACCTTAACCTAACCTGGAAAATTTTTTGCTGGAAATTTGTCCATTGGAAATATTTCAGTTGGTTTTATAAGTGGAAAAATTACTGTTTGCTGTGATTTTTGTCTTTGGGGAAATAGTTTACTGGGATTTTATTCGTTTAGAAAATCATCCAGTGGTATTTTTGTCTAGTAGTGATTGTGTCCATTTACCGCCGTGTTAAACGAGTGACTGGAGCCATTACTAGTGTTATATATACAAGGACGGTGTAGGTGTAACTTGTACTTACCTGAGAGAAAAAACATCTTTATAACAGGTAAAATAACTACTTATAAACGTAACACCATTTATCATGTTCCTAATGTCGGATCACATGAAGATTAGACACCCTAGTTTATTTTACGAAGATTAATCACTCCATTGGGTTAGGTTAGGTTAGGTTAACATTAGAGTGGTTAATCGTCAGGTGATATAACCCAGGGTGGTCTAATCTTCAGGTGATCCCCCAACAGTTATAATTTTTAACCTTAACAATACGGAGTTTTTTCTCACCCAACCCAAGTACCGTTTTCTTTCAGCTGAACCAACAACCATTTTCTTTCATTAGGACCAACAATAATATATTTTTCAGTCAAGGAAAAAAATAATATATACCAACACAATATTTTTCTTTTAAGTGTCTGTGCTTGTCATGCCGTAGAGAGAGTAAGAGAGAGAGAGAGAGAGAGAGAGAGAGAGAGAGAGGCCATATTCGATCATGTCTCTTATGTTGTCGTGTAATGTTGGATGTGAGGACCTGATATTTACATGTATTTACAGGTATTTACAAGTATTTATAGGTATTTATATGTATTTCCAGATATTTACAGGCGTTTATGAGTATTCACAGGTATTCACAGACATATTTTGCTTGTAAACTTAACTATACCATAACCTTACCGAACCAAACTTAACCTAACCCAACCCACCCCCTCCCCCCCCCCCCCAGGTAGCTTTTGGGTTGTTTAATTATCAGGTGAAATAAGCTGTGGGGGCTTAAGCTTCAGGTAAATCACTGAAGCTAAAGTATATTCGTTATTTATCAACCTGGGTGTTGTGCTGATGGGCTCCTGAGTGAGGTGTATTTACGCACTTAATATCACAGGAAAATTACGGTTCTATATCACACTTGTCTGCCATCGCCTTTCCTTCCAGCGTTTAGGTAAGGAGTACGTGTGTGGGGGAAGGGTGTGTGTGTGTCCTACAAGCATTCTATATATTGTTGAGAAATTGGTCATAAATTGTCCGTTATTGATGGCTCGTTTCGTATACAACGGTTCCTTGATATAAGGGATTTTCATCTTTATATAGTTCATTTGATGGAAATTTCATATATAACGGATTTTCCTCGCTATATAATCCGGTAAATAGAGGTGTTTGTATTACTATTCCAACTATCATGTGTAGAGGAGGGGGGGGGAGGATGTCTTCTTTGTTATTACGTGAAAGAAAAGTCGCGTGGACGGCAATTTCGCTTTACGTGATTTCTTGCTTCCCTCTCGTCCAGGAGCGGGGGAAGTATAAATTAACGATGGGGTGATTTTTATTTTATTATTATTATTGTTATATATAGTACAGTACTTTAAGTGAGGTCTTTTGTGTTGGGGTAATTTATAGAATGACTTGAGTTGCTCCAATTATCTACTTTACTTTCATTTTGTTGTTGTTTTTTTTATATAAACAAGGAACGTTTGTTAGTCTTGTGTTTTATAGTCTTTTTGGCCTCGTTAAGTGTTGTGTGTGTGTGTGTGTGTGTGTGAGGTGTGTGTGTGTGTGTGTTGGAAGGATTTGTTGTGATGAACACGAATTAAATAAACGACTTTTAAGAGGTTTGTAGAAATGTTGAATGATCTCTCTCTCTCTCAAGGTGTAAGCTACTTGAGCCATCTTTACCTCTACAGTAGTCACCTTGAGAAGCGGTCCCCATGGTGAGCAGGAAAACCATTTGTGGGTGAGTAATTAGCATCGCCCAGCGTCTCATACCCCCCCCCCCCCTCCCTCCGCCCACCCGCCAGTGAGTTAGCAGTAAAAGATTCGTTTGGGTTCATTTTCATTAGTATGGATCTCGTGAGGGTCGGGATTCACGATCAGCTCCCCTACCTCCACACCACCTACCTCCACACCTCCCTACTTCCACCCCCATTTCTGTACCCCCTACCTCCACCTCCCCTACTCTCTACACCCTTCTGATTATACACTACACCTCCCTTAAACCGTACACCCAACACTTGTAGCTAAACATAAACATCATATTTTAAGTATCATTAACTTTCACATATGTTCTTCCTCATACGTATAACAGAACGGAAGAACAGACAGAGTAATTGTTCTTTAGTTCTGAAGTGACAGTTATGTTCTACTCCACATCCCCTGCAGGTAACCAATGTGTGTTCTTTACTTAGTATTTGTTCCTAGGGAGAGAAACATCTTTGTCCCCTCTTCATTGTTCGTCCACACAACTCAAGTTCTCATTTTTATATTAGTTTAGCATTGTTTATATCAGAGAGGGAGAGAGAAGATGAGGAGAGGGAGGGAAGAGGAAGAGAAGGATTGCGGGAGAGGGGGAAGAGGAGAAGGAGCAGGAGGAGAAGCAGGGAGGAGATGGCGAAGGAAGAGAAGAGAATATTACAAGTTGAAAAAGATATTGCAAATTACTATTACACACTGTCCCTTCACCGTCCCTTCACCGTCTCTTCTTTTAGCAGTGAATTATCAGCAATGCATTAAACTAACATTCTTTATCAATCAAGTTCACGAAATACTGCAGTGAAATGTCAATACACACACACACACGCAGTCGTCTTGCAACATATCCGAGTACATTCAGGCCAGGTTAGGTTAGGTTCAGCAGCCTTTAGTGTTCCGGTGTCACGTTTCTAGTATATGTAACATTGAGTGTTCGAAGACATAGACAACCGGAGTTATTTATATCGAGAGAACCAAGGAGTGTCACCAGCCTCGTACAACACAACCCTGATGAGCGAGTGAGAGTTGATCACAAGCTGTAATCAGTCGCCCTTGTGCCTGATTGTCTGGCCACCCACGCCCTCACTCACGCCCTCACCCACGCCCACCCTCTTCCTCCGAGTGATTATAACTGAGAGGGCACCGGAAGGCCAGGTGACGGGGGTGAGGAGACCAGGTGAGGAAACTAGGTGAGGGGGTGTGGAGACCAGGTGAGGGGGATGAGGAGGTGGGTCAGTAATGTTGACCTAATTTGGTTCAGGTTCTTGTTTTCACTTTTGCTTGCTTCACACACACACACATACACACACACACACACACACTAAACAGCCATTATAATCATTCTAGAGAGTATACAGTAATTTAGACATGACATAAATGAGCCACATGACTAACCTCGTGTTTCAGACATAAATTGTGATGATGGAAAGGAGAAAGACGAGCCTGGAGGGAGGCGAGGAGACACCGAACGAGACATTAAGGGTGATTTTCGGAAACTGGCGGCGGACATTAGAAAGGTGTGTGTGTGTGCGCGCAGGATGGCCATGCTGGGTCACGAGAGGTCATCTGTCATTAACCAATACCTGGAGGGTCAGTCAGTTGTGTTGTTTCATAATGATGGGAAGTCATTATATTTGTTTATTGGTTTTTGTCTTGTCTATACTGTACTCACACACCCACCCACACACTCACACACTCACCCACCCACACACTCACTCACTCACTCACCCACAGACTAAAACTTGCATCCTAAACTAACCTAGCCAGACACCTACTGACCTTCTCTACCTTTGTGCGCGAGGAAGATCTTACCATTAAAACTATATCCTTGTATATATTTTTCTCAGCTGTCAGTATGGGTTTTACTCAGTGTTTACGTGAGACACTTATGGAGGTGCATGTTGACAGTCTTCTCACACCTACGAGTAATTTCCCTCCTGGGAGAAGGCCGTGTGTGTCGTATACAATGAATCGTTCGCTACCAAGACTATCGTATACATAGATCGTCACTACATCCCCCAAAAAACTCGTGGTGTTACAGAATTTGGCTTCATTAACGAGAGTCAGGTATGATGTAGGTAAAGAAAGTCGATGGTTTATAACTAGGAGAAAAACATCGACTATTTTTCACGTCTTAAAACTTGCTGTATCGTGAGGCAGAAAGTTATACTAGGAGTGTGAGGCAGAATTACGTGTTTAAACTCATACGAAGCTGTACCGTGGGGCAGAAAAAGTTAGTGTGAGTGAGGCAGAATTGCGTGTTTTAACTCCTCCAGAAAACAGTGCACAGGTGATGATGGTTGGTCAGTCAGTTTCCCCCTCAGCCTCGCCCCTCAACCACGCCCCTCAACCACGCCCTCACGTCTCCTCAGTGTGTCATCATTTCGCAGTGCTCTAAATGGGTTGATAACCACCACAAATGACGAGCGTCCACCTTGTCTCCCGTATAACCTAACCAGTCAACCAAGAACCGACCAGCTCTTATAGGGACGAGAACAACCCACCAAATCACCCACTTCTTGTGCTACACGGTCATAAATAGCGGTTAAAGGTATAGGTCTCCTCCCTATTTCCCCCTATGGTCGTAGGGGTAAAGGCTCCAGTGTGGGATTATGATTCTTAATGCGTCTTTTAGTTATAGATACTGTCTTGACCCGAGGGCGTGTCTTCATGAGGTTTTGTTGGATGTTTAGAAGATTTTTATAAGCTCTTATGAAGGACGTCCAACCTCAAGGGACTTCCAGGTCGATTTTGTTTTGTTTTTTATTAATCTTGACGAAGTTGAGAGGCATTTATGAGTCGTTTCTCCCGCCATCTATAACCACAGGTTCTCGCCTCGGCTGGTAAAAGTTCCGGAAATCCCTCAATGTTTGGAAAAATAAATAAACAAAGAAAAAAACAAAAGACTGTAGTGAAGAATTATACCCAGAAGGTGACTCTTGACTGCGGCCAATTAGTATCAGGGAGAAGACATTTGCGGTCACCCACCACACACGTTAACCATGAACCTGTAACTTTCTTATCGTAAATAGTGTTTACAACTGACAAAAGTCCAGGGCCTAGAAGTCATGAATCACCGGTGACAGATGGTTTTGTTGTGGGCGGGTGACGAGAAAACGGCCGAGTGTTCTTTCACAAACTCCTATGTTCTTTAAGCTTTATAAATCATTAATTGCGTCGAATCAGTGAAATTTCTCTCTTTTTAGTAAGTTTGTATGTCCGTCATTTTAGCTGAAGGTAGGTAGATGTGCGTTTGTATATCGCTTTATCAGCATTAAATAGTCGTACCGATGTTTTTTAAATATTTATCGAGAATATTCGTCTCGGTATATCGCCTGTGTGTAAGCAAAAGCATCCATGTTAGTCTTATTCCTTTCGTATTTGAAGAAAAACTCGACTTACAAATAAAACCCGAAAAATTAGTTATAAAATAAAATAACTTCTAGCAATAGTTATTATTTATATTTTTGCTGGAATAAGAAGTAAAGCAACACATTTCGTTTCACTGTTACATATCAGAAGGTTTTGTTTAAATATCGGATCAGGCATTGCAGGTAGCTTGTTCCACTTACTCGTGTGTGAGAAACAGGAATAAATTGTGAAGACGTGTGGTTTTATGTGTGAGTTCTACATCGTCTAGGCTATAAAGTCGTTACTTTCATTACTATTAAAAGGAATATGAGGCGGAAACAGGATGTTAAAGTCATTATCATAAGCTCTTTACCCAGGTAGTAAGGAGCTTGGAGCCCTTGATGACGGAGGAAGCATAATCGTGTGTGTGTGTTATTTGAGCCATCTTCTTTTCCTTATCGCTCTCTCTATTTTGTTCTCGGTTGTAATATAAATGTCTTGGATTAAACTACTTCCTATGCCAGCTTAGAAAAGATTACATATTGTTACAAAGTCAATGTAGTGTGGCTGACGGTGTAAGACCTGCCAAAAACACAGAAATGGTCGCGGTGTTTGGGTCACTGTAGCCTAGTGGTTATGTTGAGCAATATAATACTTCTCGAATTATGTTGTTTCACTATGATACCACAGCTGCAATAACAAGTTCCTCTACATCACCAAATACACGAATTACATCTTGACGTAATCATTTATCACATTAACATAGAAATTAATACTTGTGATTAAATTGTTTATAGGCAAAAGGTGGTGTTGAACAAGTTACTCGTTGATAAATACTGCTAATATTTACCTCGTGCGGATATTGTTGATATAATTTCTCTTCAAATTATTCTTGTTTCACACTTGGCAAATTAACTTGTCATCGGGTTAAATTGAAAGAGAAATTCAGCCAAAAAACAGTCATTTTATTTCTACAAGGTCACTATGGCACGATACACAAGCTGGAGATTCGCTCTTACATTGTGTGCGTGTCGACAGGTGAGTGACAAGACGAAAGAACTTCATTGTAACCGACTGAATGACAGGTACACACGTCCAAGTATACTGAAAGATGTTGCACGACATAAAA
This sequence comes from Homarus gammarus, assembly GCA_958450375.1. Lineage (NCBI taxonomy): Eukaryota > Metazoa > Arthropoda > Malacostraca > Decapoda > Nephropidae > Homarus > Homarus gammarus. The sequence goes on from CAUDMG010001926.1 coordinate 687,744, forward strand.
CTTGTCTGTCATTGGTCAGCCGTCGCTATTTTGAGACACTGTTGAGGGGAACACACACACACACACGACTTTATTATATGTACTGTGTATAATTGAGGTAAAAACATATATTACGTAAATTACTAAATCACTGATGATAATTTAATTAACTAGCTAAATATCCCTAATTATATTTTCCATTCTTCAACACCGAGGTCCACACATCAGCTTCCCTCTCCCACAAAACGAAAATCATAACCATACCTTGAATAAAAACATATGACGTCACTTCCTGTAATATTTCAAGCTCCATTAATACACATCCCCTTCGATATACACAAAAGAATTCCCACCATCATATCACGTTACCATTTTCTCTAAGCCTATATTGAAGCTTCGTTTTCTTACATTTAATGGGGTAACTTAATCAAATACGATCGTGGTGTGCTAGGCCTATTGGTGTTGGTCAGGGGGAGTGGAATAGAAACTTAATCCCCTTATGTCTGCCGCCATGGTGTTTTAAGACTGTGTTTCACTAAAAATAATGAAGGTTTGATTTAAAAATATTCGTTTTATTAGAAAGAATGTATATTTCTGTGTGAAAGTCGCTGCCTAGTGTAGAAGCATATTTAACGGCATTTAAAACATTCAAGTCTTTCAAAACCTTATACAAATTAAATCAACAATAAAATACTTTAAATATCAATATACTTTATGAATCTAAACTAATAACTTAATCTTGTTACTCTAGTTAATTGTAAACTAATTGCCCCCACGTTCGTAATAGCAGGGAACAAAACAATATATGTACTGTACACTTTCTATCAGCACGTCCGGTACCTGTGAGAAATGATCGCTTGAGCAATAACAGAGGTGTGGGTTTTAATCACACCTGGTATGTGGATATAGTGTAGTAAGATCTCAAGGGGAGTTCAATAATCAACTGTGTCTATCGTTGTGGTGTAGAGTTATGGCACCAGGGGGAACGTTTTTGCCTCTGCTGACAACTTTGTGCATTGAAATTAATCGTTCTTACTTTGACACATCTTCACATGCTAGTAGATATGTATGTTTTGTGTACATATAGAAATTCCTGTGTTTCTGAACTGTCTGATAGATTTTTTCTGTGCGTGAGGGATGTTTTCTTAACGCAGCTTAATTCTAGATCACGCTTGTTTATTTAAAGTTATTATGAAGTACTTCTGCTACTCAATTTTAGAAAGCAAGTTGTAAAGGTTTCATCAATTACCCATTTGTTTGATAAATATAATGAGATTTACAAGTATATAATCATTAATGTCATAATTATGATGATTGATACTATTATACCGTTATTATATTATTATACTATAGAAGCGAAATATTGTAATCTCATACTATGAAGAAAAAAAAGTTTTCCCCGTTAAAAGAAATTCTGATTCTCTCAACGCCTTTCACGAATAAACCAGCTCGTCTGAATGTTAGCATGGCAGGTTTTATTTTTGTCATGTTAATATGTGGAAGTAAACTACCACTGTGTAATTTAGTGAACAAGTGGGCGATTTAGCACGTGCCAGAATGCCTCGTTATAGAAAATGTTCCTCACTCCTACAAGGGGGAAGGAGGAGGAGGAAGGACTCAACCTTGTCACAATTTCCCCCACCAAAATAGACTGTGGACCTCAGCAACTATTATTATTATTTCACCGCCAGTTGTTACACGTGTTTATGAGACGGCTTGGAAAGTCTAATTAAACAGTGTTGATATATTAAACTATATTATAAGTCGTAATGGTTCCTTATTACTTGGCACGTGCAGCCAAGTTTACCATTAACGAATTCTTGTAATATATAATATTTTTCCGTGATGTGTGTTGTGGAGTCAGTTGGTAGAATGTGCAGAATGATTTACTGGACTTTATGCTCCCACTCACACTGTCTTGGTCACGGAGAACGTTGGACACATTGTTACGCCGTCTCTTAATTTACTTTAATATCCAGGTTCTCGGCGTAACCAAACAAAAAAAAAGTGAAGTAAATTAAAATGGAATAAAAATAAATAAAGTAAACCTTTAAGAATTTAATTGATTAAATATTAACACAATAAAGAGCCTCGTAGGCTGTCACAACAAATTGATTCACCATCGAAACTTTTAAGACACAAATGATACTAAACATCGAAACATCGAAAGAATACAAATAAAGCATTGGATTACGTTAACACTGCATAAACATATAAAAACTAACACTGAAATTAACTAACGTGAAACAACACTGAATTACTTAAATGTAACGAAGCAAACACTGATGGACATAAATAGAAACATAAATAGGTACTCACATAGATATACCACATTGGTGGCGACAGGAACAACACGAATAAATTAAGTATAAGTAACAGGTGACGAGTGTCACTCAAAGGATGCGAACTGTATGACAAGAAGACTGAACTAACTCCGTCAGTTGGTGGGTCCTATATATAAGGTCGGCTGCCGCCACGCGACCCGCCGGTGGGTCGTTTAACGATGCAGATGGTCGTTAGAGAACAAAGAATAACAGTTAAAACACATCATTACGGGAATAATATGGAACATGGAAGAATGTTATATAAAAAAAAATAGAAAAATACGACACGGTCGGAACAATATGTATTAGTTGTTTTAATTATTCTCAAAGACTTACTACAGTACATAATGAGAGATATTTCCCATCGTAAAAAAATAACAAGAGAACAGGGAGTAACACTTAGCAAACTTAACACAATGAAGGAGTTTGGCCTCAATCCCTATACCTTACGTCGGCAAACTTCAGTTATGGATGTTGACTGCACACTGGTGTAGCGGAAATTTGCGGAGTTTATTATTAATTCTGATTTGTTTTACTTTTTTTTACAAAGGTTCCCATGAGAATTGTATTATTTACGAATATTTAGTCAATAACTTTGAAATACCTTTTTGACTTTTGAGGGTTTCACATCTAACAGACCCTCGATATAACGGACTTTCGATATACCGGACTTTTTTCTCTAAATAGTTCGTTAGATGGGGATTTCATATCTGAAAGACCCTCGACATAACGGACTTTCCTCTCCGTATAGTCCGTTAAATGGAGGTTTCACTATACACGAAGCCTTAAACACTTTAATATGAGGGCGACTGAAGCGTAAATAACAAGCATTTAGAACGGTTATTATCACAAAACAATAACACCTGTCCGAGAACTCACCTGTCCGAGATCTCACCTGTCCGAGATCTCAACTGTCCAAGAACTCACCTGTCCGAGATCTCAACTGTCCGAGAACTCACCTGTCCGAGATCTTACCTGTCCGAGAACTGGGATAATTACATGTTTTTTCTCCTTAGGTAATAAATATTTACTCGTTTCTATATTACAGGTATGAAATAAAATTGTGTTTTAATGCAGATGTTCAATTGGTTTTTATACCGTAATGAAATTAAATGTTGGGCTAAAAGATTTTGATCTAAATGTAGGATAATTTGACCTTTTTGGGATTAGACATGAGTTAGTATATATGATTAAACCTTTGGACTATTGGTTGAGAGAGAGAGAGAGAGAGAGAGAGAGAGAGAGAGAGAGAGAGAGAGAGAGAGAGAGAGAGAGAGAGGAAAATATCAGTTCGGATGTAGCTGAGAAATGAGGAAGGAAGGTGGTGATGACAGGTAAGGGCAATAGGTAATGACGAGGAGGATGTGTAAACAAATTGTCTTCCTGGCCCTCATAACCACCATCATCACCATCATCATCATCACTCCCCACCCCCTCTACACCAGCACTATACCTTCCCTAACACCACCACCCCTTACACCATTACCCCACCTACACCACAAGGACCGATTACCATCATTTCACTAAACGTTCCACTTAAAATGAAAAGCCACTAAACGAGGCATCAGGCAGGCAAAACTTTTCGTGATCATTTCCTGGACAACAGAGCGAGGCGAGGGGAGGTGAGGTGAGGTGGTGGAGATAATGGTTGAGGTTTTTGGGAGCTAAGTGCTGGTTTGGATTTATTTTCCTCTTTTTTTTCCTTGGCTGGAAGTGGATCTTTTGTGGACACTGTTACCTCTTTATCTTGGTGTCGATAGAAGCCGTCGTTTACAAAATTCGGAGACTGGGATTAAGGCCAACTGTGTGTGTTTACGCTGGTTGATTTATGACCCGGGGGAAAGATTAGTTGGTAAAATGTTTGTTTTGGGTTGAGTTTTTTGGTCCTAGTTTTTCCCCTGTTGGTTGATTTAATGTTTTATTTTAAGTTTCTTCTTTATATATTTTCCCTTTTAATGATTAGTGTTTTTTTTAATACCTTTGTGTGTTTTAATGTTGATGGAGACTCGGGAAGTGTTAGTATATTTACCAGTTTACTCAGCACACTATAGGATTACGGACCATTAAATTTCCGTCACGGTATTATGCACCTTTAAGGAGACTGTTGAGAGCATTGTACTCCACTAGGAACATTAGACTGGTACACCTGGCTTACTGTTATGGTGCTGAAGACATTAAAACCAGCTTCTGTACGATACCAGGGAGACGCCACACCGCCCCCTCACCATTCTTGATCTATCACGACTCTACGCCAGGATATAGATGAGGGCGCCAGGATATAGTAGAGGGCGCCAGGATATAGTAGAGGGCGCCAGGATATAGTAGAGGGCGCCAGGATATAGATGAGGGCGCCAGGATATAGGACATTAGTCCGACACTCGACGAACGAAAGCTACATTAGAGGAAGCAGTTTATCCTCGTCTGTTATTTAGAACTTGTTGATATTGTTCAGTAAATGTTCAGGTAAATCTAACAACACAATTTCTCAAAGCTGACAGGTGATTATAGTGTGTGTCTGCAGGATATCTGGTAAGAACAGTGATGATTTATTCTTAAACGCTGATATTACTAAAATCACCTAGACAGATGTTTATTAAGTTGACTGGTAAGTGTTTTAAGTTCATAGTGTGTTGTGTGAAATTGTTAATACGAAAAAGGTTTGAATGCTTCTTTTGTTGGCTGTTGTGTACTGATGTTTAGGAGACTCTACCTTAAAAAAAAACACCACCCGATTTAAAATTATTTCTAAAATGTGTTCAATATGTTTACTGAATAACACAACGTTCATTAATGTCGAGTGTTTTATATTTTATATTTGAAGTTTTCACAATTTTCTTTCATATTTTTCCATGACTTACGAAGAAAAAATACGTAATGGTGATAATTTAGGTTTATAGTTTTGTATTTAATTGAATTGTTCCTTATGGATATATTTAAAAAGACTATGTTGTTGTTTTAGCCCAAGTGAGGTGTAATGCTATTCACCACAAGGTCGGGAATATACAGCACAGACACACACAAACACCCAGAGGTTATCCAACATTCTTCTGTACTCTCATGGGTGTGAAAAATAACGAAAAATCACCATACATATAACTATAAATAACAACAGTGATATAGACCGGTGAAAAGACAACCATTACTACGGGTTTTATCTCTCAAGTGACGAAGGAATTTTCACATGTAAAGCATTTGAATTTCTCATGGGTAAAAAAAACAGGTTATGTCTGGTACCAGGTAGTGAGACACCTACAGGGAATTCCATTGTTAAATTATGCATCTATCTCGTTTTACCTACCTGGCAATCTTACTGTCGGATCACCCACCTAACACAAGTAGAATATGTCCCGTATGTCTCGGGTGAGGTTGAGCTTGTTATTGCCCCGCAGATCACCGCTACAAACCAGTTCTTCCCACGAGTACTGATCAAATTTCCCGGAAGGGTCTTGTTTTTATGGAGTTTTTTGTATTATGGTCTACAACGAGAAGGAACGGTAGAGAGGGGGTGGTGATGATGCAGGGTGCCCGGCCCTCCTGTGGTGCTGGGAGAGGAGGGAGGGGTAGAGGAGGAGATGAGGAGGGTAGGGTAGAATTGGGGGGTAGAGGATAATGATAGGTATGAGAATAAAGGCTTTGGGGCAAGGTAAGGTGAGGGAAGGTCAAGGTACTGAGTACGTTACAGGAAAAAGCTAGATGAACACCTTGGAGGTATGGACAGTCAGGACTTATGTTACCTGAGGCGCAGGTTAATCAGATGATCAGGTTAGGTGAGGCAGTGGGGCTGGAGATGGTGTAGTAACAGTACGAGATGTTAATAGAAGCAGTGACATCAAAAGGCTTCTTTAAGACTGTAAGATCCAAGGAATATTTTACTTCCTAATTCACAAAGACGTGATGGCGGCAAGTAAGCTATAGTCAGGAACGATTTAGTTGTCGACTCTGGAGGATGGTGTAAGCCCCCACATGGCGCCAGTAGAGGAAACACCATCACGTACACTGCTTGAGTTTTCCGCCGACAGCAACAAGAGGAGGAAGGGGAGCTTAGTGATGACCGCACCTGGCCCGCACGTGCTGCCTGCCATGTGCTGTGTTAGTTTAACTGACGCGTCACTCATTAGCGGTTCGCGGCGTGTGTGTGTGTGTGTGTGTGTGTGACTCCCTGCAGAGATCAATTTCCCTGAGTGTTCACCAGACATCAACCCAACACCTTCTCTAGAAATAAATAACGCTTTTATTTTACGCACATAATGGCTTCTATGAGAAATGAACACGAGACGTACGGATGTTAAGACATTCTTACGCACGAGAAACTTCACTGTCTTAATTTGTTATTTTTACTTGTTTTTATAAGACTTGTGAAAATAAACCTTGTTAATGAATGGTAGTATTTATATTTGATTAGGTGTTCTGGACGCCATTACTGTGTCAGCAGGTAATGGCGCCACTTATTATATCACAAGGCGTGGTATCTCGGTCACCTGCAGAGTCACTGGACAGGTGAACCGTGGGAAGTGTCTTGTTGATTATACAGGTGTGTGTGTGTGTGTGTTCGCTTCCTGTCAACCTGTGATGTAACCCGTTCTATATACAGGCTAAGTAGAGGTTCTTACTGCAATACTTACCATACCTCTCATGCCACCACCACTACCACCACGCTTACTCCTACCACCATCACTATTACCACAACCACTACTACCACAACCATTACTACCTCTACCACGATCATTACTACCCCTACCACCATCATTTCTACTACCATCACCATTACCCACCCTAAACACCACCACTGCAACTACCACCACCACCACCAACATCCTACCACCACCCATCTACCACCACCCACACCAACCACCTCTATCATCCCTACCACCACCACAACTATCACCAATACACACTCACATAATCTCCCCCACACCAGCAGTTCCCACAGGTGGTAGCTGGAGCAGGTCCCCGCCCCGCCCCGCCCCGCCCCGTTGAGCCAGTGTCCGCCCCGCTAGACCCTCAGAAGCTCCACCAGTCAGTCCTTATTGACCACCGCAGCCCGTCCACACACACAGCTGCGCTCCTCTTGCTGTTGTGTTGCTGTGTTAGTGCTGTGACTACGTTATGTGTTAGTGTCGTGATTATATTAGTGCTGTGACGGGCTGTGTTAGTGCTGTGGCAGACTGTTAGTGCTGTGGCAGGCTGTTAGTGCTGTGGCTGGCTGTGCTAGTGCTGTGACAGACTGTTAGTGCTGTGACAGGCTGTGTTAGGCCTGTAACTATGATATGTGTTAGTGTCGTGACTATATTAGTGCTGTAACGAGCTGTATTAATGCTGCGACAGACTGTATTTGTGCTGTGACAGGCTGTTTTGGTGCCGTTACAAGCTATTTTATTGCTGTTACAAGTTGCTTTAGTGCTGTTAAAAGTTGCTTTAGTGCCGTTACAAGTTGCTTTAGTGCCGTTACAAGTTGCCTTAGTGCTGTTACTAGTTGTGCTGTGCTGTTACTAGTTGTGCTGTGCTCTTGCTGTTGCCACACACCTGGGAGTATCGTCAGCTTACACTCCTCTTATTAATTATTCGCTCTGTTGACTCCACCAAGTATAGAGACGATGGTGATGTGACGCTTGTGTGTGTGTGACGGTATGTGACGTCTCTCTCTCTCTCTCAACCCCCCCGCCCCCTCACCTCCAAAATAAGATGACCATAATAACATAAATACATGATAAACTAGAACACAGAACAAATGAAGAAAAAAGAAACACTGAAATTTAAAGAAGTAAATAGTTATGTTATTTTAGCCAAAGAGAATGTTTTCCTTACCCCTCGTCACAGTGTATTAGTATAACATAAAGGCCACGTACGTGTTGTCAGTGTGGAAAACGGACGTGTACGTGAATGTCTGGATGAAAGAAATATTATTACCATTGTGTGTAAATGCAGTACTGTATAGAAGAAAATATACAATTGCAATCATCTGTTGTGAGTGTTTTTTTTTGTGCAATATTTTATCTTTTTTATATGTTGCAGAATTAATTTTGAGTTTTTGGGTCAATTTTGTTCGATATCTTGAGATGTGATGTTAGGTTTATGATTATATATAAAATTTACATATATATTGCTATAGGATGAGACTATATCAATGTTTAAAGGGAAAATGTGTTGAAAACTGGATCCATCGTTTGTCAATCAAAGAAAACGTATTTATTTTAATCAAAGAATATTTTAATTAAACGTATCAGTACAAAACTGTTTATCGGACTAACTAAAGGAAAAACCAGAGCAGCAACTTCGGGTCAAACGGCTGATTATATTCGTTCGGGTGATGGCCATGACATCACTAGTCAGGTCTTTTTTAACTGTGTGTGGGAGACTGGAAACTGGTTTAACAGGAAGCATTATGTAGTGAGCACCCCAAGAGAGACCTCTGTTAGCAACAAGTGTGTGTGTGTGTGTGTGTGTGTCTGCCTCTATGTGTGTGTGTATGTGAGTTTAGACACATATCGACATCTAAACTGTGTATTTTTTGTACATCATAAATTATTATTCACCGTAACGCTTTGCTTGAGATCATAAACTACTATATACATGCAGAAATAATTTCAAGCACGCAAAAACACTTGAATTCAACTCAAGGTCTTTCGCTCTCCAAAGGCATGCGAGCTTATACATAATGATATGAATTTAAAAGCAGAAGTGCATATGTATGTGTACAGGTTAGACACGAGTAGCAAAAAAAGTGCAATCTCTCTCTCTCTCTCTCTCTCTCTCTCACGCCCACGACATATTTAGCGATGGAATGTTCAATAAATCGTATCCAAGGTAAGACCTGTGGACACTAACGTAAGATCAAGAGTATTGTAAAGGTCCCTTGGCATTTCTGTTTTAATTATAAGGTTTTGTAAATACTGAATCATTGTTATAAAGAATTCGAATCTAATTAAATATCTCGCCCGTCAGTAGTATCTAGTTAATGTTTACAATTTAATTATATTTACTGGGATTTGTAAAAGTAAATGTTTAAATATTGTGGTTTTGTCATGTCGGCGATTCACATTCCAACAATTTTATCAATATTTACATAAGTGACGTTGAGTGTAAAGAAACTGCCACTTAGCCATTGTTCAGATGTCATAACTATGATTCCTTGAGTTTGTGTCTGTTTTGATTACTTTGTTTTGAGGTGTTGAACTTTTAAGATATTTTTAGACTTTCTTTCGTAGTAAAATAAAATACCCTTAAATTTCTCGATTCTTCTGATATTATAAAACTATCATAGGAATAATTCTGTAGAGATATTTTAAGTAATATATATATATTCTGTGTATAAAATTTCCTGATTACTTTTTTCTTTTATAAATGCGAATGTCTTGTGCTGGTTTTCTCTGGATGACGAGAGTAAACAGCTATATCCACCAGCGCGAGAACAGACCAGGAAGCTTGGTGCTATTGTCGATTTATAACACAAGCTTCACCTGTTAGTCTCTACAGTATACGTCTTAGCCCAGTATTACCACCTGTCTGCTAATTGATGTACAGTAGCCAAAACAACTATCTGTGCAGGTGGGGGTTAATATGCTCCGAAATTTTGCACGTGTGACTAGTGACAGCTACTGTATTATAATGTACTGTTTTCTCTCACCCCTGTTAGCTTCTCCACCTGTTAGTGTTGGTGGTGAATGGCACTGGGGCGTATTCTCCGTTACTTGAGGAGGAAGGAGGAACATTAAGTGTTTTTAATGTGATCGTGATTATTAACTCTGTGGGGCTTGTGAAAAGACGCCCATCTCAGACTGCCGTGTTTACTTGAGGCTGCCGTGTTTACTTGAGGCTGCTGCGTCTACTCGAGGCTTTAACCTGAAGTCGAGTATAACTGTCAGATGTAGTGACATTTTCTACACACTTTCATGTTGCAGATTATTTAAGTTCGTTGCACTAAGTTACAATTTGACATTCTCAGGTTGCAGTGCACGAGAGGTATTGATCAACTGAAGGAGAGAGAATTTAAGATAATTTATGCATAGATGAAAACAGCCGACGAAGGAGGAGACTGAAGAATAAGAGTAAATTTATAGTAAATTATATAATATGAAGCAAGAAACATATGCCCACAAAATTTAAGTTTGAAAGTTGGTTATCATAAATGTGTATTATTTCTCATGTAAATGGAAAAATTCCTTTGGAGTTGAAGTAGAAATATGCGAGACTGAAGGATGATGGAAATTAGATTATAGGCTTGTCAGTGTTGAGGATGATATGTAGGTGTTCCAAGGGGTTTGTTCTTGACCTCCCCAGCACCAGCTCTGTGTGTGTGTGTGTGTGTGTGTGTGTGTCGTAATCCAAATCACCAAACACATTTCGTCAACTCATATTGAAAGATTTCAGAGCGTTGTGTTGGCTTGGCCCAGGTGGGTGTTCGTCAGTGGAATTTTCGTGTAAGATGAGTGTAGTCTGCTTCAGGTCTCCTTCGGGATCTCCTCCAGGTCTCCTCCAGGGTTGAGTAACACCTCACTAATTGAGTTAGAAAGACCACAACTAGATTATGGTGTTGTTGGCCGTAGGGAGGTGGTGGGGTGTGGGGGTCCTTAAGCTGTGGGAGGGTGGGAGTGTGGGAAGCATATTTCAACTGGTGACCTCTTGATGTGTGTGTGTGTGTGTGGACGGTGCTTGACTTAACTTCACCTACCAACCCCAACCACTCACCCAACCACTCACTCCACCCATCCACTCACTCCACTCCAGTCACTCCACCCACCCACTCCCCTCCACTCCACTCCAGTCACTCCACCCAGTCTTTGTGTCTCCCTCTCAGTCTGGACACCACAAGTCGAGATTCCAGAGTGTGTTTAGTATATTATTTTTCTCCCTTAAACTAATGAAGTCGACGTTTCTCCTTGACTTTCTTAAAATTCCATCATCAACATATTGGTTAAAATGGTGTTGAAGTTAGATTGAATTAAAAGTAAGTTATTTGAATCTGTTAATCTGAAGTGAGGGTGGAGAGTTAACTTATGATATTTGTCGGCCATACTATGTCCTCACGTCGGCCACATCATGTCCTCACGTCGGCCACACTATGTCCTCACGTCGGCCACATCATGTCCTCACGTCGGCCACACTATGTTCTCACGTCGGCCATACCATGTCTTCCTCCTCCTCTTTATAACCACCTCTCGTTGGTAGCAGAGACACGTCACCCTCATTTACAAACCGCACGTCCCTCACAACCACAACATGTCCCCTCAACTAACAGCAATAACAACTACAACACCACGTCGTTTCAACTCGTCATAACACTACACATCACCCCCCAAACCACCACAACACGCCCCCTCCCTCCACTAACCATCAACACAACCACCTCACGTCGCCTTACTTAACCATACTCTACACACGAACGCCCGCCTCCACACACACACACACACACCTGAATTTCCACCAGTCTCGAGTCCCTCATTACACGACGTGGTATGGCTCTTCCGGGCGACGTGAGAGCTATGTTACGGCTCCTGATTGGCACATTCCTCCTTCGTCGCCGCTGCAGGATACGTACTGCATGGTTCTCTTGTGTTACTCTGACCTGGTGCTATTTAAGTTGTAATTACAGTGTGTTATAAATATTTTCCCAACCTCAGGTATTTTTTTTTTTGTGTGTGTGTTTTTGTTCGTTAATAGCTCGCGTCTTCTGGTTTGTAATAGTTTTCATTTGATGGAAAATTTTGTCGTAGAAAAATTAAATTATGATCGAAAAATTAACCTTATTTGGAGGGGGGAATAAAGTTCGTCTATTTTTATTTAGTTTGACATTAATGAACGAAAAAATATTTAGTTTTGAAAATATCTTGTAAAAAAATAAAGAAAAAACGTTATTTCCTTGGGCGGCACCATCACATCCGGCTCGTGACCCTACTGCAAGTTTTACGGCGACTCCTGCGGACATTTGAAACCTGTGTTATTGAAGACATCCACGAATGTTTACCTCCACAACAAGACTTAACTATGAGCTGGAGCTACCTGGTCCTATCTCGCCACCCAACCTAACCTAACCTAACCTAACCCACCCCAAACGTCCCTCACCGCTAAACACAGAGACATCGGATTTTCTCACAGATTCTTCCCTCTCACACTCCCCCAAATGTAGGATTAAATTCTCTCCACTTTTAGATAACAGACGACACTTGTACGTGGTTATCATAGTAATTGATATAAGATAACTGTACGTGTGTTCGAATGTTCTCTCGTCCAGTTAAGCAACACGGATATACTAGGACTGGTAGGGATGGGTCCTAACACGGTATGAGGCAGACCACGACAAACAGCTGTAGAATGTAATGTGTTGGTCCTCATATGAAGCCACCAAACACTCTTTACGGTACACGTGTGAACCCTCATTAGTCGCTTGAGTTACCACCACTAGTCCTCCACTACTACCATTACCTATTTCTGGATGCGTTCAAGCTTAGAGCATCGTAGGGTTAGGTAAGATGTGGTTAGGTGTAGCCCACAGGTAGCCCAAGTAGTCCAAGGCTAGCCCAGGTAGTTCAAGGGTAGCCCAGGTAATCCAAAGCCTGCCCAGATAGTTCAAATGCAGCCCAGGTAGCCCATATAGTCCCAGGTAGCCCAGAGTCAAATCATCTTCCCACATAACACAATCCATTTCATCACCACATCTTATACTCACTGCCCTTCTCTTACAAACGCTACTGGACAAGCTCCTTCCTTCCTCGTGAGACTCCCGACACGACAGACTACAGGCTCGAGGCTAAACTGTGGGAAAGACGACATTAAAACGCGACACCAAACGACTCCTGAGTGGTCGTGGCGGTGGGAGAGTGTACACAATACTCGTTAGTGACTCGCGCGACGCTGATACCACCCCACCTCACCCTATCTGCGGACGAAGATTTCCACCACTCAAAAAAAAAAAGTAAAAATAATGTAAAATAAATCGTAGCAAATTGTAATGAATGGTTACAGATTGTTATACATTGTCTTGATATTATTATTCACTCGAGGTTATTGTGGTAATCGTGTTTTCGCTGATGGTGTGAAAACTGTGGTGATTTTTTTTGTTCATGCTTCGTTCAGATTAAGTTAGTTGAAATTGGTAATTGTAGTGTGTGTGTGTGTGTGTGTGTGTCGGGGGGATTTCTAATAGGGATTTATTTCGGCAATTTAACACCAATTCATGTTGCTGATGTTGTAGTAGTGGTTGTTGTTGGGTTAGGTTAGGTTATATTGTTAGATTAGGTTAAGTTAGGTTAGGTTAGCATTAGGATGTTTGATCAGTGAAGTAACTGGGGTGCCTAATCTTCATGTGTCTTGAGGTGATCGTCTGAATAATTACTGGATTATCACCTAAGCAAAGAATAAACAATAATATAATATAATAACAACAATGCCTTAAAAAAACGAATACTCATTAAAATTACTAATAATAGGTTTACCTGTGGATATTGACCAATCATAACTCTCTTTACTGTCGCCTACGTGATAAGAGAGGCGCAGGAAGTAGTGAACCAATCAGAAGACAGGATTCCTTTCTCCGTTTCTCTATTCGACCAGTGACACCATAACGCTTTCCTTCGCTGGACCAATGAGAGAGGATGGATCCCCCTCCCTCACCAGTGACCGCCTCCTCCTCCTCCTCCGTCCCTCACACGCATCCTCCTCCCCTCCGAGTCTTCCTCCTCCTCCTCCGTCCCCGTCATGGTCACCAGGAGGTAGTGGCAGGTGTCTCCCCGTGAATTAATGACGTGGTCGCCATTGTCACAGCTCATCCAATAAACTAGAAATCGTATCATCCGCCTGAGTTTCGCTGTCCACACCTCCTTCCCCCCTCCTTCCCCCTACCACCTCCCCCGCACCCCCCCCCCCCCGTAAGAAATATTTCATTGACCTGAATATTGACTCCGGGGACAGCAGATAGTTTATCGTGCACTCTTACCCTTCCTTCAATGGTCAGGATAGTGTGGCGTTGAATGTTAGGGGAGGGGAAGGAAGAAGGGAAAGAAAGGGGAGGGAGAGGATAAGGAAAAGAAGAGAAGGAGGAAAGCGGTAGGGGTTGAGGAAAGGAAAGAAAGGGGAAAGGGAAGGGGTGACTTATGGCAGGTGACTGAACAAGGTTGGACTCGACGTGGATTTATAGGTAGTAAGGGGAGCTGCTGGCTGGTGGTGGCCGTGTGTGGTGGCGGAGCAGAGCAGTAAGGGGTGAACCAGCTGGGAGTCACGTATATACCACCAGCTGGGAGTCACGTATATACCACCAGCTGGGAGTCACGTATGTTATGAGTCAGCTATAACACTGCATCGTGGACAAAGGGATCAAGTACCGTATAGTCTCACGTCTTAATGAGTGACCAGAAGCCGTGTCGCATTTACCTGTACGTGAACACGGAACAATAACACGTGTGACCGTGGCTATCGCGGTGTAAACTTGAAATGGTGTCAATTACCACACTGAGGAGGAACAATGGTGGAGAAATGAGTCCACCGTAGCGTGACCTGGCCTGTATAAGTAAATTTGTCCATCCTCCCTTCTCCTGTCCACTACAAGGACTGAGGCAGAGATAGACAGACAATGTACGGGTTAGTGGGTTGATAGTAGGTCAGGTCAGGTCAGGTCAGGTTAGGTTAGGTTCAGTATTACCAAAATCCAACCAATTCCATCCACACGTATAGACAGGAAGCGAAGCAATATGTCGTGGACAAATTTTTATTACCGTCAATTTTGTTTTGATTGTCCCGTCTAAAGTTATGTGACGTGCAAGAAGGGGGGGGGGGCAGGCCCGTGGGAACGGTCCCTTGAGTGTGTTGGTAATGGCTAGGGCGGTCACTGTGTGGATGATGACGATAACTGTGGATGAGGACGATAACTGGGTGGATGAGGACGATAACTGGGTGGATGAGGACGATAGCTGTGGATGATGACGATAGCTGTGTGGGTGAGGACGATAACTGGGTGGATGAGGACGATAACTGGGTGGATGAGGACGATAACTGGGTGGATGAGGACGATAGCTGTGTGGATGAGGACGATAACTGTGGATGATGACTATGATTGAGTCTAGTTAATGATGGTGACGAGCAACACACACACACACACACACGCCCACACACACACGCCCACACACACACCCATACACACACACACAAACACACACACCCTAGGGACTATACCACAAGCCTATGGACAATTTATCATGTGAAACTAATAAATACTTTGAGTCAATTTGTCTGTCTCTTAGGAACACACTTAAGACCTCTGACAGTGTGAGTTATAGACACACTTGACGAGATGACACTCACGGGAGGAAGGACTAAGTGTGTCTTAATGATCAATCACCATTAGGAAATACATCATTAGCATAAGTTAGTATTGGTAAGTGTGTGTAAGGGAGGTGAAGAAGAGGGGCGATGGTGGTTGTGGTGATGGTGGTGATAGTAGTGGTGGTTATAGTGGTAGTTGTGGTGGTGGTTAAGGAGGCTCGATGGTGGTGGTGGTTAAGGAGGATTGATGGTGATAATGATGGCGAAAAATAGTGAGAAAGAGACAGGTAATGGAAGGGATTGTATCAGACATAGTTGGTCGCCTCTGTCAAGCTTTAGGCCAGAGTTTTATTTACACTTATATGGGAAACACTATTTGTCCCCCCTCCCCTTCTCCCCCACCTCCCCCCTCCCCCCCTCCCCCCTACACCACTGTCATCACCATCACTTCCTTTGCACTATCACCACCCACCACTATCACCACCACCATCCTCCACCACTACTACTAACATCACCACCTTCCACCACCACCACCACTTGCATTATCACCACTATCATCACTACCACCACCATCACTCGCATCATCACCCCTATCATCACTACCACCACCATCACTTGCATCATCACCACTATCATCACTACCATCACCATCACTTGCATCATCACCACTATCATCACTACCATCACCACTCTCCATCTATACTGACGAAAGATACTGTTGGTCGATACTGTTCCAACTGCTGTACCTCTGCTGTATTGAGAGGAGAGGTTCTTGCTGTACCTGCTGTAATAAGGGGAATAATTTGTAACTTATGTACTGGGATAAAGAGGACTCCGCCATCTACTCTTGCTGCTCTATATATAAAAAAATTCTTATCTTTGTACTCGTCAAAATTAATAATAATTTTCTTATCTAGGTTAATTATAATGTTATTTATCTATTTATTTTTTAATGTAAGTCTAAACATACACACGTACTGTTATTTCTCATATATAGTTTCTCAATGTGATGTGATAAAACAGAGAACAATAAGAGTTTAAATATGAGAAACGCGTGGTGAGAAAGAAGGTGTTTACATGTGTGTCTCAGTGCCCCTACGCCGCCTCCTGCCGACTCCTATTGGTTCGTCTCCACTATGAAGCTTCGAGACGGCATGATGAGACACCGCAGGCATTTCTATACCTATGTCCCGGTGAGTGTCATAAACCGTGTGTCTGAGGAGATGATTCAGATATTGTATAGTAATGTATGCTATTGATAAAGGTGTGGTAATGTTTTGTTTTTCATTTTGGTTTTCAGAATTAGGTGTTATAATATTTGTTTTAGGTTATAATGCAAGAGATTTAAAAAAAAAATATATCATATAGATCTTTTTCTCAGAATTTAGTCCACCAAAAATCATATCCACATTTACGAGATTTTTATCACCAATGTGGCTTAGAAAGTAAGTCATTCAGGAAGTAGAATCCGTCTTTACACATAATTCTACCAAGGAAAAAAAAATATCATGGTGGGTTTAATATGCATTTAGAGAAAACTGTAATATTTATTGCAGTAAAAGACGGTGTTGGGGTGTGTTTAGCGAGCCGCAGGTAAACATATTGTGGGCTACAGGAGGTGGCCAGCCTGATGCTTACCTTCCGAGTGATGGCAACGAGTTTATGTCCACAGTTAAGGGTTAAATCACCATTATGATGCTAAATGACCTATATTTTTCCACATTATATAAGATTTTTTTATATCATCTATCCCTAGTCCCTATTGTCGAAAGGTTTCATTGCTTGGCATTGGGTGTTTTATACCTGTGCCGTCTATGTATAGTATATGCTAGTTTAATGTGAATTTCTATGACGATTTTACTGAGTTGTCTATCTAGCTATCAATTTCTCTATCCATCCATCTCTACCCATCTATCTGTCAACTCCTAAAATATAAACACACGTATTACATAACTAGTAATATCCTAAACTTCAACTTATTCTAAAATCTGACAAAATAATAATAATGGTCTTAACTCATTTGGTTTGTTTTTGCCCGCAGTCGACGCTGCTGCCATCAGGTGGTCCCACGGGCGGCATGCGACCCCGTGTTAACAAGCTGCAGACACTGGAGGCCAAGGTAAGTGTTGGTAGCCCTCAAAAATAAAAGCCCGCTAAACAAAATCTTGGATGACACCATTTAGATTATATTTCCCCAGACAAAATCCCACCAACATTTTTAATGGGTTAATGGGTGGGATAAAATAATAACAAATTGAGACTTGATCTGCGTCTGTTCTGGCTGATCAATGAACAGAGGGTTAGTATCCACTGAGCTTATTGACGCAGTTATAACTCCTTCCTTCATCTGCCTCTGGTACAAACACACATACATCACTGGGAACACTGCATAATAATCCTCTTGACGTCTGCAGGAGAAGTGTAAATACATAGCACGGGAGAGTTGACACAAAGGAAGGGATGAGCGGTCTCTTCCTGGCTGAGTATTAGAGCAGTGTGTTTCAAGAGAGAGTGTAGGTCTTCCCGGACTCTGAAAAGCCGGGGAACTTGACACATTTGACAACGTGTGAAGGTGTGAGTGAACTTTGAACACACACACACACACACTCCCTCCATACATACATACATTCACATACACATTTTAAGGGGGTCAGATAATAACGTTACTAGTGATAAAAATGCTATAATCTCACTTGCAACATGATCACGCCATTACTGATATACAGGTGTGGGAGGCAGGTGCGTTATGATCAATCAGTAAGTACATATTTCTGTTTTACTTTTGATTCTTTTATGTTTAAATGGGGATATTATTATTATTTTTTGTACCGGTGTTTACGTCTCAGTTATAACCTTTTATCTCCTCTACGTGATCAATTAATCTAATGTTACTTAAAGGAACCTTATTCACGATGTAAATACTACGCTACATTAAAAGAACATCAGTGACGGTAAACATTCATTCTTAAATAATTACTTAAACATTGTTACGATCATTCTCCGGTCAAGCAATAATCGACACAAGCTTTTCGAAATGAGAGATGAGTGCAGATGCCAACTTGCAATTCCTTCTTGGCTATATTCCTTAATACCACACGGGTCTGAGATCGTTTGACTATATCTCTGGGCTATCAAATACTTGTGTCTGATGTCTCCTGACCATGCCACAGCAGAGGGCTTTGTCAGCGGCTGTTGTTTAGCGCCAAAGTGAAAGCTAAAGAGTTTCTGGATTATCTAACCGCAAAATGCTTGATACACCTGGACTACTTAAACCGTCAACTTTACTTACTCGTTGATGAAAGTGTTTTTTTGTAAGTCTTACCTGGAGTTGTATTCCGTTGGTGTAAATAGCGAGTGTTGTTATATTCGACTCCTCCTGATGTAGCCTCATCCAATATAGCTCTCTGTAAATTCCCACTCAGCTCACCCTATTAGGTATTTTAAAAAAGGGTTGTGAACTTGTGGGTATTTTTGCTCGGAGTTGTTTCACGTTAACATTATTTTTTGCCTTAGTACGAAACATAAATAAGTCCTGAACTGTAACACTGAGGTAAAGTTAGGTTAAAGGGGATACAGGAATACCCAACTGTAAATAGCCAAACAAAGTGACCGGCATTGTAGTAAAAAACAGCAATGAAAAACAAAAGCTGGGAAACAGACATTAGTGGTGTTGTTGATGAAAACTTTATCGAGTGAAATTAAGAACGGACTATAAGATTGTCAATAACCCCATGTGTACAGCCTCCATCTGGCGTAACTCAAATATTAAAACTGGCGTCCCTATAGTGAAGAGGTTAATAAGACATCTAAATATAAACGATTAACCTTTAACTTCTCAAAGGCCATTTATTTCATGTCAAGCTCCATGTGACAATGAATCATTCTCCTCGTCTAGTCGTCTCCTCACTGAAGCTATCCTGAATACGAGACACCTACACCCTCGCGAGCTAGAGGGGGTGTGGGGTGGGTTGGGACGGGTGGGGGGGGGGGGCGGTGTTGGTGTCGACAGTTTGACGGTAAATAAGAGTCATGCCAATTTCACGTCAGATTTTGTGGTTACTGCGCCATGCTATATAGTGTTGCCAAGTTGGGTTGCAGACTTTTTTGGGGGCAGGAATTTATTGTAGGTTTGTTGTGGATAAATTATTGTTAGGATGATTTTATTCTCATATTGTTTGGCTTCCATTTCTCCCTTCCTGTTTCTTCCTCTTCCATCTTACCGGCTCCCCTTCCTCACCATCTCTTCTTCCTTCCCCTCCTCTGTCTTACCACCTCTCTTCTTTCTCCTCCTCCTCCCCCTCCTTCTCCTCCTCCCCTTCTCCTCCTTACCAGCTCTCCTCTTCCTTCTTACCGGTTCCTCCTCCTCCTCTTCCTCCTTACCAGCTCTCTTCCTCAGCTCCTCCTCCCCCCCTCACCCTCCCACTCACCAAACCATCGTGGAAAATGCCGCCAATACCATAACTCAAACGTGATATTACTTGATGGCGGTGGCCTTGTCGTGGTCAGGCCCCAAAACATACATTATTTCTGAAAGCTGTTGATCAGGAGGGTACCGGGGTTCAGGAGTCGTAAATTGACGATCAGGAATATATACTTCTGAAGGTTCTGCTTCACCGAGGGAACGTGGAATGATTAATATTAACTGGACCATTGGACTGTTTTTGACTGTCATGGTT
Source organism: Homarus gammarus (assembly GCA_958450375.1). Lineage (NCBI taxonomy): Eukaryota > Metazoa > Arthropoda > Malacostraca > Decapoda > Nephropidae > Homarus > Homarus gammarus. Next base: position 707,974 of record CAUDMG010001926.1, read on the forward strand.
TATCATTATATGTCAACGAAAATGTCGTGGGTATTATTTTGTTATTTTTCTTTCCCTAGTGGCCGATGTCTTCATTATAAATTCTTGAAACTTTAAACAAAAAATATTAGTCCTATTATTCGCCCCCATTACGTGAGAATTATGAATCAATAAATCAAGATGGCAAAGTTACGACAAATGTACAGTCCTCTAGCCTAGTGTAGTAAAGAAAGCGCCATTGTGTGTTATTTCCGAGTTGTATAATCAATTGTCTTTCCTTCATTTTTCAACCTTGATCATAATATTAATAGTCTTTGAGAAGAGATAATATGATATTTATTTAAACTCATAAACACTGAAAACTTGAGGTCTTATGAAGGTGTGTGTGTGTTTGTTCGCGCCAAGACTTCCTTCCTCCCCGCCCGTCTCAAAGACAGAAAAATGTTCTTTCATTTATTCACCACAGGACCTTGTTTTTAAAGAGAACCAATAGAGTCGTCACGAGGATTTTTTTTGTACGTGTCATGACTAAACAACCAGGTGCATGAACCACTGAACAACCGGACTTCAGGTCTGTGTTCTTCTGTGATGGAGTGGAAGGAATAACTGTGTTTATGTTTGTAGTTCTGGCTGCCGAATAGCTTACACGATCTCGGTGTTCTGAGGTGATTTATTCTTACTTGACTCTTTGGATTAGCTTTTAGGTCCCCCCACCCCCATCCCCACCCCGAGGACGTGGTATTATCCAGTTTTAGCGTGAATAACATCAAGGGTTCGGTCTTGTGTTCGAATCTGTGTTCCTATCTAACGTTCCAACTGTCGCGTATTACCTAAAGGATATTAACAAAGAAAATAATTTAATAAGGACGGTAAATAATATTAAAGTTTGGTAAATGAACAATAAAACGGTAAAATATTAATGATTCTGAAAAAAAATTACATTAATCTCAAACTGTATTGAGTGACATCCAGTGTGTATGCTCGCTTACAACACACTGCTTTTATTTTCCCCATTAACTCGTTTTCCTCATTTCCCTCACTTCCCCATCTATCTCATTCCCCCATTCATTCCATTTCTCACTTCCTTCACATTTCACTTTCCTCACTTTCCCTTCGTCTACTCTTACCGTAAAACCTCTGTGAATCTTCGCTATCACCTTCCCATCTCAACTAGACTACTGTGTGTTAGGTACAAATTGACGGAATTCAATTTTCACCACAATGGGGGACCCGACGAGGCTCTTCCGCTCTACGGCTTCTTGCTGCAGGATTATATACTTGTTTACCGTGAGATGTGAGGTTGAGACGTGAGGGGTTTTTGTGTGTGACGTGAGGGAGTTTTGTGTGTAAAGTGAGGGAGTTTTGTGTGAGGATTTTAGCACGAGACAAGAGTGTGTTCATACAACTTCGTGGTCTTGAATACACAACCTGGAACATTTGCCTGTGTTAAAATGTTCTTCAAGTTATACTAAGGTTGATGTTATACTGTTCTTGGCTCCTCATAACTATACCTCACACCTGTCCTTCTCTCACTCCTCACATGTAGAACTTTTCATACCTCTCTCTCTCTCTCTCTCTCTCTTCACTACCTCTACCACTTCCCCTCCTCGTGTCGACATATCCGCTCTGGGACCACCATCACTATCACCACCGTCTCCCTTAGCATCACTATATCCTCCTTCACCATCACCACCCTTCCTCCCTCACCATCATCACCGTCTCCTGCCTCACCATCACCACCCTTCCTCCCTCACCATCATCACCGTCTCCTGCCTCACCATCACCACCCTTCCTCCCTCACCATCATCACCGTCTCCTGCCTCACCATCACCACCCTTCCTCCCTCACCATCATCACCGTCTCCTGCCTCACCATCACCACTCTTCCTACATCACCTTCACCACTCTTCCTTCATCACCAAAATAGTCAGAGGTTGTGGTGAGTCAACCGAAGGGACATCACTATGCACTTAAGACTCTCGTTTGGGGGACACGACGCACTTAAGACTCTCGTTTGAGGGGCACGACGCACTTAAGACTCAAGCTTGAGGGACACGACGCACTTAAGACTCTCGTTTGAGGGACACGACGCACTTAAGACTCAAGCTTGAGGGACACGACGCACTTAAGACTCTCGTTTGAGGGGCACGGCGCACTTAAAACTCAAGCTTGAGGGACACGACGCACTTAAGACTCTCGTTTGAGGGGCACGACGCACTTAAGACTCAAGCTTGAGGGACACGACGCACTTAAGACTCTCGTTTGAGGGGCACGACGCACTTAAGACTCAAGCTTGAGGGACACGACGCACTTAAGACTCAAGCTTGAGGGACACGACGCACTTAAGACTCTCGTTTGAGGGGCACGACGCACTTAAGACTCAAGCTTGAGGGACACGACGCACTTAAGACTCTCGTTTGAGGGACACGACGCACTTAAGACTCAAGCTTGAGGGACACGACGCACTTAAGACTCAAGCTTGAGGGACACGACGCGGCTCAGGTCTGTGGTAGAGAGGATCTGGTCTTGAAACTTGATACGACTGGACATTAGGCTGTGTGTGTGTGTGTGTGTGTGTGTGTGTGTGAGTGTGTGTTGGGATAGAAAGGTATTTAATGCATTTTGTTTTTGTTTTTCTAATTTATTTTATTTGTGGTTTATTTGTATTATTTATTAAAGTTTCTATCTATCCTTCTCCCCTTCCTTCCTTCCTATACCAAAATGTGATACAAATAACATCCTAAAGAAAGATAAATAAAACGAAATTATTTTAACTGCCGCCATTACAACACCATCATTTCATATCTAGAGAAAGACAAGTTCAAATTATGGTGACGTATGTTGATAGATCCGCCAGGGAACGATCAGGCCAAAAACTGTCTTGATAGAACTCGTATTCGGCCGAGTCATAAGTTAGCTTAAAGGGGGAACGAGGGTGCGCCATTCAGTATAGCCGAAGAGCCGACCAATCACCGTGGAGGAGTCTCGTCATTGGCTATTTCAGGCTTATATTCGAGAGTTCCGCCGTAATGATGACAGCTGGAGAATGTATCAGTTGCCTGTAGAACCTCTTGTGATATTCTCCTATAACATTCGATACTTTCTACCTCCGTCTGAATGCGCTCATAAACGATATAAACATGCTCTTTGATGCTGTTTTGTTTTTGAGGATGAATTTTTCTTGTGATTGAGCTCGAATTTTCAGGAACTTATTGTAATTTTAGCGCCATTTTAGATACCTTTTAGTACAGATATGGCTGTTGAAATGTAACGATCGAAACTTTGGTGGTAGACACGTTCCTTGAGGGCGGTAATCAGTTAAAGGTTATTTTCCCATTAGTTATGACACACCAAATCCCTTACTGTTGGTAATCTGGAGCAGTAAATAACCCCCTTTGTGATCGAGTTATTTCCACGGTCTATACTATTACTCTGATTTATTAATAGGATCCAACACCTGCAATAACAGTTCCTGATTGTCTTTTGTTTCTCTGTCGACTGATATTTATGGATTCGCGACTTTGGCCTTAAGTTTCGAGGTACATAAGGTTGTGTTCGGAGCCATGTACTGTATATAAGAGTGATGATCCTCCATCTAGCGGTATTATTTAACTTGGTATAATCATCTCGTGTCACAGGAAGCTTAGTGTTCTCTAGCAGTTGGCCGTGATGCAGGGCGAGATACATCACCCGGAATGCACCTCTTGACAACTCTTAATGTGCTTTTGTCGTGGCGCATTTAAACTCGGTTGGGGTGGAGACACAATGGCGACCCCTCGACCCCATAATTTGTAACTGGAGGAGGAGGTTAAAGGATGGGAGAGGGAAGGGGGGAAGGTTGCCTCATACTTTCCATTTCTTTTTGGGATTTTAAGTGATAATTAAGATGATTTCACTTGCGATTTTCACCAGCCATAAAAGATACCTAAGACGCGATATGGGAAAAACAAAAACAAAATTTACATCCAGAAATAATTATTAATTCAAGTGAAAATGGAAGCGTTCAAGTTGGTATTTTATCCTGTGTGTGACCCGTCTTTAAGAATCTTCAAAATAGTGCGTGATTGTTTCCTTACGTGAGATGGAGGGGAAGGGGGTGAGGTGGAGGGGAAGGAGTGGGGTGGAGGGGAAGGGGGTGAGGTGGAGGGAAGGAGTGGGAAGGGGGTGAGGTGGAGGGGAAGGGGGTGAGGTGGAGGGGAAGGGGTGGGGTGGAGGGGAAGGGGGTGAGGTGGAGGGGAAGGAATGGGGTGGAGGGGAAGGGGGTGAGGTGGAGGGGAAGGGGGTGAGGTGGAGGGGAAGGAGTGGGGTGGAGGGGAAGGGGGTGAGGTGGAGGGGAAGGAGTGGGGTGGAGGGGAAGGGGGTGAGGTGGAGGGGAAGGGGGTGAGGTGGAGGGGAAGGAGTGGGGTGGAGGGGAAGGGGGTGAGGTGGAGGGGAAGGGGGTGAGGTGGAGGGGACATTATCCAGTGTGTGGGCGAGACAGGTGAACGACAGGTAAAAATTTATGACTAATTGAGGGAGTGCTTGAGGTGGTGATTGATTCGAGTTCTCTCTCTATCTGCTACTGTTCCGTGATGGTGTTCCCTGCAACTGCTCCGTGTTGATGTTCCTTGATGGTGCTGCCTATAGGTGTTCCGTGTTGATGTTCCTTGATAGTGTTCCCTGCAGATGTTCCGTGATAGTGTTCCCTGCAGGTCTAGAAGGATGACCCAAAACTTCATACTCTACTCAATACAATTCATCTTCATCTCTGACTAAACGAGTAGAGGAACAGTTTTTACAAGTTAGTCCTCTATGGAAGCCCACGAGTGCAGAACTAGGTCACTTCACACCAAGAACGCGACCACCAACTGTAGGAAGGAATTCAATGGGGAAAAACGAAAACTCACTCACAAGACACTAAAAAAACCCCGCTTATTGCAGGAGTCTTGGAGGTAGTAAGATGGAGGACCCGCCTTGTTTATGTTGTGTTTGTGTATAAGAATCGATGCACACGAGGGAGTTCCGATTGATGTTACTCAAACTTAAAGAGATGCCTTGAGAAATACTATCTACGTCATTTTCAGCTCAATTCATTGTTAATGTCGACCGCGGGGAGGAGTGTCCTATATCACGCAGGGAGAGGAGAGAGAGGGAGGGTAGGAAGTAAACACGACTCAGCAATGATGGTTTTTCTAAGGTCTGACATTATACACCCATAAAAACACACAAAGGAGGACTTAAACAGGATCATTAGATGAACTAGAAGCTCTTTAGTCTGTCTTTACCTGTAATGACACCTGGGAAAAACTGTTATTTTGTTTGGACATGTTTGAACTATTCTCATTTGGATCAGCAAGCCATTGATTCCCAGATGATCTAAGATGACTGACTAACAAAGCTGTTCCTCACCACACGTCTGGCCCAGCTGTAGTGCCCATAAACAACATCAACACGCTTGCTGCCACAATCATCCAGTCATAAATCTGGAGAACGGAACTCACCAACAACAACTTTGTGGCTACGCTGTTCAGAGAGATGTGCAGGAGGAGGGCTGGGGAGAGAGGTGGGGGCTGGGGAGAGAGATGGGGGCTGGGGAGAGAGATGGGGGCTGGGGTGAGAGATGGGGGCTGGGGAGAGAGATGGAAGGGTTAGGGATGAAAGGTCAGATACAGAAGTGTGTATACAGCAAGACAGGTTTTTGGCACGACACTGATTATGGACAGGGGAGCAACAGTCACATTAATTGAAGTGACCAGTTGACTGTGAGTGTACCACTTATCGTTGGGTTGCAAGTAGATAACTAACTGTGGGAGTGTGCTAGTGACTGTCCCTCTCCCACCTCCCCCTCCCCCCGACTCGCAGTTCAGTGCCACAGTTACCTAGTGTTGGCGACGCCCTTCCTGCTGGCCCCCTCCCCCTGACGTTCTCACTTAAGCATCGGTGTTCGCCTGTGTGAAGCCCCTTCGCTCTGTTGTCACTTCCTCCTCCCCTTGTTGACATGCTGGCCTGCAGGATGTGGCTGTCTCGCAATAGTCCAGAGATTCCCTTTTACTTTCCTGCCTAACTCTTCATCTTGAATACTTTCGTGTGTGTGTGTGTGTGTGTGCTCGCCAGTGCCGTAACTCCAAAACATGAAATCTAGAGACCTGTAACTTTGCATGTATTGTAGAAAAATTACAATACCCAATATTTATATTTTCTCATAAATACAGACTAATAACAGTTGGTTATATTTACCACAGGTGTTTCCAGAATGAAAGTTTAAATTATTCTATATCATAAAAAAATACCAAGATTACACAGTTTTTTCTTATAAGTCATAGAAAATTAAGTATTTTACCTATTTCATGAGTTGTGGGGGTAATACGTTTTCTCTTTTGCTCTTACATCCGTTTTCTTTGATCATCCTTGGAAGAGTAACTGACGGAGTATGTGGTTCATGTTCTTGTGTATCGATTCCCTGTTTCTTTGCTATCGTTGTTGCCACTGCTTCTCGTTATTGTTTCTAGCCTCTACTTGTAATCACTACTTCAAGGACTGCTTCTACTTACTGCCTCTAGTCACTGTTTCAAATCACTGTTCTTAGTCACTGCCTCTTATAATGGCATAACCCTTTCCTCACGGCTCAATCATGGCCTCAGTTACAGTTTGAAGAGTCATTTTATGGTTTAATTTGGTCCAACAGTGTTTTTGGAATTCATCTATGTACAGGTGACGTAAAGCGTGTTGTCTGTGGCTCCTGTAACCTTATAGTGGAATGTTAGATGTGGATCCTTTATGTGACCTCTAAATAGTGTACGAAATTTTACCTGGGTTTGGGAAATGGTCATTATATGCTCGAATATTTTCCGACTTAAGATGTAATAATTCTCTCTCTCTCTCTCTCTCTCTCTCTCTCTCAAGCATACGTAGTGGGGGGGACTGTGGTCGCCAACCCTCAGCATGTTGGTTCTATCTTCATTGGTTGGGTACTAAATGAATAAATAGACTTCGTTGGCTTATTGCACAAATTCTCTATTATAAACTCAATACTTTAGTCTCGTGTATGAAGTGACTTTTAATGCTCTAAATTGTGTTGAAGTAAGAGTCCTAAGTAACATTATAATATTTTTTAACATCGTTTTTGTATTTGTTAAGTTTTCCATCTCGTAGAAATATTAAACTTTCTCCGGGAACATGAGACACGTGTTGATACAGTGCTCTCTCCCCACTTGACTACGCTTCAACACGTAGCGGCTCACAGCGAGAAACTTGCGTAGTCTTGACCCCTTAATGATGATTAGATAGGGTAATACACGGCTAAACAATCACAGCAGGAAGTAAGGGAAAGTGCCTCCTGCCTGTGTACTGCTGCCATGAGTGTTTTAATAGGGGTATGAACACAGATTACGCGCCGTACTTAAGGAGAATTACAAGGTAGACATCCAGCGTCTTGACTGAGCTACACTTTCACTCAAACACATCCTGAAAATCATCCTATTTGTGGAGTTGTTTTGCTTATCATGAATTCTAACTGGTACTTACCAAGGACACGAAATATATAGATTTGAGTCATAAAGCTTTCTTCTACACTGTATATTGCTGGTCGTCACTCGGCCGCTCTCTTTGTTATATAAAGTGACACAAACCTGGATATACAAGCCTGAAACCTTCGTACTGAATGAAACTAAATCAGTATTGTAATGTTAATTCGACCGTATAATGATATATTAACTAAACAAAGGATTATATAAATAGGTAAAAATGTTGCAAGGACAAAGTTTAAGATAGGTTTCCAACGCTACATGGCAACGGCGGCACTGTTGCTAAATTTGTGTGATTACTTGAGTTTCTCGACAAACCAGGCGAGATATATATGCAATCATACACATAAATTAAAATACTATGGCAATTACAGAACTTAATTCTTCCAGTTCTCGCCTCGTGTAAACATTGATCAATCTGGAAATACTCTTCCTGGGCTAACTTAACTTTGATTGAATGACTTACTCTTTACTATATAGCTTTATATACTTACAGAACCAATGTGTCCATATATAACGAGTTCACTAAGTAAGTTATATGTAGAGAAGTTTATCCACCGAATTGGAAAGGTCATAATAGAAAACGAGAAAGAGCTGATCATCAAAGAAAACTACTTGTACGCTAATTCATTTTAAGGATAACTTAAATTATTTTCTTTGCCTCACTGATTAGAATTGGTTTAAAATTATATGCACACATGTTGAACCAATGTAAACTTGTATGATGATTGAAAAAATATCTATATGTTTATCTGTGTAAAGTTCATCTTCCCATTGTCTAGTGTTAGGACAAGAGAACCCAGCGATTTACTCGATATTACCCTACTCACACTCAACACAAGTCACAGTACTGGGAGGTAACATTGGTATTGTACTGCTATGTCTCCACCAATCGCCCGTGTAAAAGCTTACGACCTTAAGTAATTCATGAAAGTTGACGAGTACCAGATCTCATTTATCACGAATGAAATAAACCTGCGAGTGGGATGAGAGGGGTGGTGGGGTTGAGATGGATGAGAGGGGTGTTGGGGTTGAGAGGGATGAGAGGAGTGATGGGGTTGAGAGGGGTGGTAGGGTTGAGAGGATGAGAGGGGTGGTGGGGTTGAGAGGGATGGTAGGGGTGGTAGGGTTGAGAGGGATGAGAGGGGTGGTGGGGTTGAGAGGGATGAGAGGGGTGGTGGGGTTGAGAGGGATGAGAGGGGTGGTGGGGTTGAGAGGGATGAGAGGGGTGTTGGGGTTGAGAGGGATGAGAGGGGTGTTGGGGTTGAGAGGGATGAGAGGGGTGGTGGGGTTGAGAGGGATGAGAGGGGTGGTGGGGTTGAGAGGGATGAGAGGGGTGGTGGGGTTGAGAGGGATGAGGGAGAGGGGGGAACTAGGTTTAAAGTTTAATTCCAGCCATGTTGTTAATGTGTCCAAGACGAGATCTTCAACACTTTCTTAATGCATTAGGATTTCTACAGATCCTTCAACCTCCCTGGCAGGATTCACTCTCAACCTCACTCACCCTTACTTTTACTCTCCTTTGCACCCTCCAACCCTATCCTTTCCATCCCCACCTTTCACCCCTCCCATCCTTCAACCCCCCATCCTTCACCCCCCATCCTTCACCCCCCCATCCTTAACCCCCCATCCTTCACCCCCATCCTTCACCCCCCATCCTTAACCCCCATCCTTCACTCCCCTCCCGCCATACGATCACACCCCGCACTGTGCCCCGATTTGATCTATACACCTGAGCAACACTTACTTCGGTTAGAGCGACCTCTAACGCGAACAACAAAGTCCATCATGCATTATACTATAATACAAACTACTTACAAAAATGATATTGCGAATATCTACTAAATCTGATATTAGTGTAAATTAGTCGACATTCCTTTCTTTCATAAATGTAATTCACAACAAAACTTAAGTCTTATAAAAAAAATGACGCTTGAAAGACAGGTTAGTATTTTGTGGGAGAAACTTGGTGCATGAAGAAATCGATCCGTTATGCAAATGCAGAATGGTATTTAGACCTCACGCAACACTCGTGTCGGCATTATTGTGTTGGTGTAGAGGCGTGAGAAACCGCGGTGGGGCGTGGGAAAGCTGCTGCTGCTGATGGCAAGCCTCGACCCCGCCTACTGGTATTTCCTCAACGCTTCAAGGCCTTCAAGGTTACTCGTCTAATGTGAGGTGAATTAGATCCCTGTAAGGCGGGTCTTCCACCTTTCACTTTCTCCTTTCCTCCCTGTAGCGTAAAGAACGTATTATTATACTGACCGGAGCCTGATCACAATAATTGATCAGCTACGGTACTTACTGGTTATACTAGTATTTCTGCCTTTCACAACGTTTTTCTTAACACACCAAAATTATCAACAATATCGAAATAAACATGAATAGAAATGATACTTATTAGTGATTAAATTTATAAATGAAAGACTCGTAAACCGACACCAGTAAAAGGGTGCTGTGTTATGAACAGTTTGGTGCAGGTCCGAGGAGCCGACAGGAAGCTTCATCGCCTCGAGCTACACTTGATCGCGGCACAAACCACAAATCAGGACAGTCAGCGGCTTGCCAGTGAGCTGTGGGGTGTGGCGGAGGCGTGTGGTGCGTGTGTGTGTGTGTGTTACGTGTGTGTGTGTGTCATAGTGGTGTGTGATCCATCTAGCATCTCCTGGGTATCTATAACTGAAAAGATTTAAAGGCACGATACACACTTCAGTCTCTATGTTTGGTGAGTAAAGGGGTGAGGATATAATGGTCTCTGTGTGTAGTGGTGACTTCTCTACCATGGTGCTCTTCTGTCTATAAGTTAAAATCACCATCATAGTCTCTCTTCGATAATTCTTGGGATATTTACTGGGAGTTATGCTAGTGATCGTCTCAATAGCTGTAGTGACAGTGATAACAAGACAGTCATTTGTTTATTTAGTTTGTAGGTACTAGGAAAAGACGAAAGGGTAATTGAAATATATTAGAGGTTACTGGACGTGAGGGTTCATCCTGTGTGTGTGTGTGTGTGTGTGGTTCGAGGACCCTCTAGTGTCCGTGTGGTGGTGGTAGTGGAGAAACAGCAACACGGGATGTGGTAGCCAAGACGGTGTCATGTACCAACCAACACTTTTTGTCCAACATCCCCGTTATAATTACTGAACAGCTAATTGTTTAAGTGCTGAGTGTATGGTTTGGCCACACAAGTTTGCTTCAGTACGTGTTTGTGTGTATTAAAATATTGGCGGATTTAGGCTTGTGTGTCCGTGTGTATATGATGCTTACTGGAGTGTGTTGGAGCATGTCCTTGAGTGTGGTTGATCAAAAGTACACTGAACTTAACGCCAGAACACGGACAAGGACATGAACGATGCTTTTCACTCGGTAGATTACATATTGTTATGATGAAGAACAGTGCTGTATTGAAATTAATAAAAGCACACTTGTGTCTCACGAAAGGATTACACACAGTTATTACACAGAGGAGCAAACGTGTGTAGAAACTAATACCTACATGTCAAACACAAGCGTTGTGGGGGGTCCAGTTAAGGTCTTTAAGGGGAACTAAACTTATAACTGGTTGGTTGCGTGCTCGACCCTTCTCTGCTGTGCGTCAACCCAGCTTATTGACAACGAAACAACCACAAACTCTCCCTGATGAGGATTTAACTACGTATTGTGCAACTTGCATATGTTTGTTTATATAATTGCTCTTGGGTCTTACCTCAGTACAGTAAAAGCTTTATTATCCGGCAAGAGGAGGGTCGAGGGATGATGAGAGGTGCCGGTTAATCAAAATACCGTATAAGATAGTTTACTCGTATCTTAGGAATACAATGCAGGTTATTTACTTATTAAATCCGGTACTATTAAAAATGTAGCGCTCTTACTTCTTGTTTCATGTACAATAATTCTACAGCAAGCAGTCACTAAGACACACGGGGTAGTTGAAGAGTGTGTTGTGTTATGTAGCAGCCGTAAGTACCCAGACGGAGGACATAACAAAGAAAACGTTGAATTGAAGAGGTTAGAGGTGAAGCGAAGAGGGGAGACTATATTAAACCCTTCATTACGAGGATGCCACTTTTAATATTTTATTTAGCTAACACCAGGCTATTTTACTCAGCATAGAGAGACCCCTAGTACCAAATGAGTTAATTAAACTATCTCCACTACGCTGTCATTCCTCCTGGTGAAATGTTTAACCTATTTGGGGGATTTTTACATCAGTTGAAACATATACAAACATTTCTTAGTTTTGTGTATCCTGATGTGCACACGTGTTCGTTTTTATATGTGTATGTTTGTATTTATTTAAGTTAGGGATTTGTTTTGAGGTAATAAAGATTCAAATATTTTTAAGAGCAAACGTGTGTGGAGTGTTGGGTCTAGAAAGCGTGTGAGGTAAATGGTGTGTAAACTTATGCTATATACCTGAACCCGCTGACTCAATGCGTCGTGCTTAATGTAAATAAACGTTATCTGAACAAGCATTTTATATTAAACTATCAAGAGCCAATGTTTCTTCTTATTATTATTATTATTATCACACCCAACTATATACATTCCCGGTCAAAAACACGCCCACGACGCCCATTTCTGCTTCTACACTCCCTACACATAGTTCCCACGACAGGAGCTCGATCAGTGCCCCTTCATCACCTGTAGACCAACACACCACACCACCCTGAGCATCACACCTTCGCGGTCAAGTTAAAGCGAGACCTTGTGTTATCCCAACCCTCACACACCATCTCTTTCTTCTCCCCCTCCGCCTCCCTTCCCCCTTGCTCCCCCTTGCCCCCCCATCCTCCTCCTTCCCCTGATGACCCTATAATCCCACACTATCACCTCCCCTTCAGTACTTAACAGTTAGTGCTCAACCAAGGTCCCTCTCTTCTACTATCTTAGTCAACTCTTCCTTTCTCCTCCTTAACTCTCACCCTCTCCCCAACCTCCATAATCGCACAATACTCCTTCTATCCTCCCTCCCTTCCATCCCCCAGCTCCCTAGACCCAAGGCGCCCTCAGGGTCACGGTAACTACACCTTTTTTTTTTTACAGGGTCGCATGGTCGGCGGGTCTTGGCTGGGGTGGGAGGTGAGGTCGTGATCGGTAGTAATTGTTTGGGTGGAGGAGCTAGGGTGGTGGAGGAGCTGGGGTGGTGGAGGAGCTGGGGTGGTGGAGGAGCTGGGGTGGTGGAGGACCTGGGGTGGTGGAGGACCAGGGTGGTAGAGGTTACGGGGTGGTGGTGGTGGTGGTCACAGGGTGGGTGCGTGGCGGCTCTGTGATTGAGGTGCCGTGAAAAATGAGAATCGTGTTTTATCGTCGCCTATTTTGACCATTTTTGTTATTAAGTTTATAGTGTTACGAGGCTGAGGATGGTCGAGACGGTTATGTAAAGTGATGGGAGTATGAAGGGAGAACTGTGATAAAAAGGCCGTTTTCTCTTACCATATGATTAACAAAAACACTATCAAGAATACCGTGTCTGTTTTAATCCTTTTATATCATTAGGAGATGCAACACAACACAAGGGATGTAATAATTCTGTGTTTTCTGACTGAAGGAAGTTTTTTTTCCTTGTTTCCGAATAAATTATCTGAGTGTTTGTCGATATACATGATTTGACCTTTACCATCATCATGCTATCAGTCCTTGTCTCCCCCCTCCCCCCTCTCTCAGCCCTCTTCCTGTCCCAGCCCTCTCTTACTGCCGGTTCTCTCTCACTGCTACACCGTTCGCCGCCTAAGTTGCGTGTTTGGCCTTCGCTCAGTGAGTGGTGGAGGCGGAGTTGGGTCGGTCGTGCTCTATCTAGAACCTGTGCTGTGTCGAGGACCTGTGCTGTGTCGAGGACCTGTGCTGTGTCTAGAACCTGTGCTGTGTCGGGGACCTGTACAATGGATTATAGACCTGCAATGTGATCAATGACCTGTACAGTAGACCAAACCTTCTCAGAGGACAGACTTTAAAAAAATGATCATTCTGAATATATCTTTCCCTTCCTCTCTGTTGAGTCTAGTGTTGTACTGATGGATCTGTCATGGAGAATACTATTTAAGGTACGTACAGTGATTACTTAAGATACGTACAGTGATTACTGTAAATACGTACAGTGATTACTTTAGATACGTACAGTGATTACTTTAGATACGTACAGTGATTACTTTAGATACATAGAGAGATTGTCTTAGAATTGTCTAAACTACTAATTCCAAACATAAAATCCTAAAATTCGCTGGGTGACCGAAACGATAAGAATACCTATTTTAAACTTCTCTTCTGGAAACACCTGCGATACATACAAGCATATGTTATTATTATGTTCCGAGTTGGGGATTTAGAATATAGTTAAAAGTCTACCCAGATCCCAACAGGCAACAACAACAAAAAACAAAGACAATCGAACTATAAAAGGGTAGACAAAGGATGCGAGTTTTTGTTGTGTATAATAAAGTACCATAAATTCCTTAACAAAATATTCAGCTTTCTATAATTTACCCTTAACCATACTTTACCTAAACATTAACAGTATATACATATTTATACAACATACAATAATTTTGAAGCAAGTGGACGTGGGGGAGACAATACAGTATAACAAATACTTAAGTGCGGAGCTGAGATGGCTGACGAGTAAGGCTGAGTATTGTAGAAGACGGTAGGTAGTCACTGTGCCGTAGGTTTCCAGGATAGGTGATCCTGTGTTCACTTCCCAGAGCGAACTCAACTCTCTTCGAACTCGAGCTGACAAAGAAGACTTGGAGGAGGTGATGCAACAACCAGGCTATGGAGAAGGGAAACCCCGGAGTGGTAACTAAGACGAGTCATACTCGTGTTTCGTCCCTAGATGGCGTTGCTCGTGGTGCTGGGTAGGTAGATCATGACAATTGGTGGCGGGGTTCGTAACAGAATTTACATCACTGGGTATTGTAAATTACTTAATATACACAGTACTGTACATGCAAAGTTTCAGGTCTTGGAGTTATGGCATTGACACACAGACACTGACACAAACACACTGTTGAGACTTATATCGGTGGTGAATGATTTTACCCAAAATAATGATGGTGAGGATAATAATAACAATAATACAAATATTTTTTATTAGTTTTATGATAAAAGTCAACCCAAGTTGGACACAAACCACTGCACAGCTCTGTGTGGCGGAGTGTGACACAACAGTCCCCCCGCACTGATGTGTCACACTCCGACACACTCTTGAGAAATACTAAACCAAGATTCCCCAAGAGCGTGTTTTTAAGGCGTCGGTAATAGAAGGACTGCATATTCTAAACATTCCCTCTCGTCCCTGTACTTCAGAAGGACGGCCAGAGTGAGAAGTACAATGAAAACGAGTAAACCACCCCAGACTAAGAGGCGTCGTAACAATTTAGATCCTGTTAGATTTTGGCCGGGCATGAGGCCCTTTAACCTCCTCGAGACCTCCTTGAGTGAGGGGCGATCCTTGGGGTCAGGAAAGCATAGTTAGTGCAATTTCCTTCATCGTCCATGGCAAATCCTTTCGCTTTTTACTTGACCTTTACAATAAACTACCAGCTGAGTAGACCACCAGAGCAGCCCCTGTTGTAACGTTGGCTCCCTATAGTTCAGGTGCGTAATGCTCGCCGACAGCGGGAATGGTAAAATACGGATTGCCAAGTTCACCGGTTGTTTCGTCTTCATATTGTCACCCTTTATGTCGCCGTGAATGTACCCAGCCCGGTGGACATTAGTCATACACTCCACGAGACGTACGAAACACTCGACACGTTTAGATGAGGCGCAATTATTGGTAAATTTGTCGAAAGTCGTACCATTCTTAACGTCATGATGAACACGGGTTCTTCTTTGCAAACATAAAGGACCTTGGGGGTTCCTCCAGCACCGTTTAATTCACACAAGCCTCACCACCTCTTCTTCACCACAACTCTCCCTCACCGCCAGCACCACAACATACCCTTGACCCTCATTACTACAACACTCAATGCACCACTACCACCACCAATACCTCCACCACACCATCACCTATACTCGCCTATTACCACCACCACCACTCATTCCCTTTCACCATCAACTGTGTCATCTTCCCATTATTAAGTTCTCCCAGGCAGGTCAACAGCAATTGCCTGTCATGTTGCATGAAGTTGCAACAGCAGAGATCATTCTGGCTGCTCTACACCACCAAACTCTAGCAGACACACCGAGGAAAAGTTCATAATATACTATACAGGTACCTTATTGAAGCCAGGTCACCTCTCTTATTGCAATTAAAGTCGTATCATATCTACCACAAATTCAGCTTGAATAATTATCTACAATATTATTCTTTATTCGTGAGGTTAAATTCACTATTCTCAGATAAATTTGCCTGATATATATGTCCCTTTTTTTTAAGTCTCTTTATATACAAGTAATTCAGGTTCTGCAGTCCGCCTCACCTTTCATATGAGCAACGTTCAGTTCGTCTTCTGTAGTCCGTGTAAAATTTATCAAATCATTAGAAAACACAAGCATCATAGTCTGTTCAGCCTGTAGGATATCCGACTTGATTGATAGGATAACGGGGTCATATTTCATAACAGACAGGATGTGCCTTATTATATTGGCATTGTATAATTCACTTGCTAATATCCAACTCAAATAGCCTTATTAGTCTCTGGTTATTCTAGTAATAGGCGGGAACATTGGTACACATGGATGAAGAAAATAAATATAATGTACCAAACGTCTTTATTCTAAATATTAACATCATAAACTTATAAAATTGTACTGATAAATTGTTGCATCTTGACATACAGTATATATCACAGTTTAATATGTGTGTGTAAAAATATAAACACGGAAAATTA
Source organism: Homarus gammarus (assembly GCA_958450375.1). NCBI lineage: Eukaryota > Metazoa > Arthropoda > Malacostraca > Decapoda > Nephropidae > Homarus > Homarus gammarus. Next base: position 724,288 of record CAUDMG010001926.1, read on the forward strand.
TTGAGGGCGCCATCACAGATTCTGAAACATGGAGACGCATTGATCCGGAGTAAATACTGATGACATGAGGCTGAACCATTACTGTGCTTTTCGACGACTACCATAAATGACAATTCCAACGTTTACTGGTATGCTAACTGTCCACACCACCCATGATTCGCCTGCGGAATGGTGTAGAGGTTGACGTCTCCCTTCTTGTATCATTTGATTATAGAACAGGAGTAATTTTCACTGCTGTCTCCCACTCGCACACTTACCCCACATACAGTGAAAGTCTCTCTAGTGATCCTGGTCATGCTCGTGTGATGCAGTGTACACGGCTGATATTTATTACCCAGGACCATGCCATTATTTAACACGCTTTTCACAATGGCGTTACGTGAGGTGCCTAATGTCCATGAAATTATTACCTCCATATAAGAGAGTGAAAACCTTAAGTGATTTACCTTAACTTTTCATATATGTAAGTGAGAAAATATAAAACAGTGTAGTGTATTATGATGATGATGCAGATACTGTACCTGCAATACAGTTGATCAAACATTTAGATGAGAAAATAAATTAATACGAGTACAGTACACTACAATACATAGATTATACAGTACAGTACTATATAAGGGATGCATACAGGCATATCAATTGGTGAGGGAAATGTACGTGTGTCTGTCAACTTTTCATGTCCTTGATGTGGATTCCACGGACCGTATCGAGGGACGGGATATCGGTGTGTTCGTGTCGCCAGGAACTGCAACGAACAACCGCCTCATCATGTTCCTCTATGCTAGGCCTCAGCCACCCACCACTCTCATCCATACTCGACTACCACTAACCAATTAACCACCCTTAATTCACCCACTACACTGACCCGTATTCAATCATCATCCAACTCACTCACCTATATTCAACCATCATCCACCATCACCCATATTCAGCCACTATCCATCACCCATATCCATATTCAACACCCATCCACCATACTCACTCATATTCAACCTTCAGCCATCACACACACACACACTAATGCCTGACTCCTACAGATGGCGAGCATCGAGGTGTCGCTGGGGTGGAAGCGTCGACGGGAGGCACTGTTGGAGACACTGCCCAGGGCAGCCCGGGACTTGGTGCGGGAGCTGGACGCCCTCCACCAGGCCCTCAGGGACAAGGACACAGTCATACAGTCGTGAGTTCCAGTGACGTCTTACCTGTGTTCACCAAGGTTCTTGCGTTGTGTTATTGCATGTATGTGTGGGTGTTGCTGTGTGTTGGCACAAATTTTTGTTAGTACTCTATGGCTTAAGTTTGAAAGAACTACAGATGTTAACTTTACCTTTTAGCATGTGTTTCTGGACCGCCCCCTCGGTTGTTAAGACTTGTTGTTTACATACAGTCCTCACTGTTAACCGAGGTAGGATTGTGCCAAGCGTCGGCCGGGTTAATGGCGGCCAGTTAGGGACGGCAGTTGCACCCTGACTGGCATCGAGGGAGGGTCATCTATAACGTAAAGAATAAAGCCATGATGATTAGTTTGTTTTTCATTACTGTGTCATAGTTTAGTGTGCACATGGAGGCACTGATTCTGATGAGGATATATAGTACTGTAATTATTGATCTACAACTTACAGTCATACACTTGTAACATTAAAGGTAAAATTCCAGTTGTGCATTACAATGGGTTTTAAAGATAAATAAAACACTCAACTTGCAAGTTCAAATCAATAATTTGCCCTCCATTTAAAAACCTGAAAACTAACCACAAAATTTAAGGTATTGAATGTTATATGACATTATCCATAAATATGATTTGTACACTCAAAAAGAACATATTTACAGACTGAAGACCCAGATTACCAATTTGGGTGGGACTGTGGGTGGCAGTGGTGAAGGTGGTGGCGTGATCTCAGAGACAGAGCGTCGCAGCATCCAGGATCGGCTCAACAAAGTGCAGGGGGAAATGGATGCCAAGAAGGTTGCTATAAAAAATCTGAAACTTGCCTTGGAAAAGATTGATATCACTGAGTAAGTACGGTACAGTGTAGTGATCCTCTTTGGATAAATAACCAATGTTTACAATAACTTTTTTATATATTTTTATTAACTGTTTGTATGCAAAACATTATGACTGGTTGGACTATTATTGTTACTTTTATTATTTCTAACAGTTTTCACTCGTGTGCTTAATTTTATATTGTGTCAAGAAACTACAGTTCATGACCCAGTTCCTTCCCTAAGCAACCCCTGTACAACATTTGAAACCAAGGTACATTCTTAATTAATAGTTGCAGAGACTAATTAGTTTTACTTTCCCATTATAACCAAGAACCTACAAAGGCTCTTTAGAAGTGATGGAAAATAAAGCTAGAAAGCAATGAGTTGTGACATCATATGTGTGAACCTGCCTTGAATTCTAGACTCAATCCTTTAGTTACAGCCATAATTCCACACTGTTTCGAAGGTTCACCAGCTGATTTATCTACTCCCCAGCAACATCGACGTCAGGATCCGTGCTGCTGAACTTGAGTATGAGCTGGAACGAGAAGAGCTCAACATTCTTAACCTGAAGGAGGAATCTTCAGTTCTCAATGCTCGTCTTCAGGATAGTCCCTCATCTTCTACTTCCAACGGAACCCCTGGGTCACAGTCCTCACTGTATGCCCTCCTGACCTCCACAGGAGGAGGTGCTGCTTTAGGAGGGGCAACATTGATGAGTGTTTGCATCCCTCATACACCGGGGAATCCACCTTTCCATGTCACACCTCGACCACCTCTTGGCTGTGTCATAGACTGGGCTACAGATGATACCAGATTAAAAAAGGGTGACAGGTAAGACACTAATTTTGTCCTTATGACTAACATAAAATTAGCTTAAAGAAAGTTAGTAATTATTCCATTTACATGTTTCCCCCGGTCATATTACATCAACTATATACAGTATTTTTCCTTTTGATGGTAGACTATAATGCAGCTACTTTGTGGTACTCGATACCAGGAGCATACTCGTAGATCCTGGGGGGGGGGAAGAGATGCATCCCCCTGTACAATTGAATTAGAATATTTCCTATATAATCATCCCCCCCCCCCCCCACTCACAACAAATCTATGCCATTGTTCTATACAGCATCTCTGTTTGAGCCAACAATCAGTGTTATCCTCAGCCATGGAACCTAATCCATGTGGTTGACGAGGGACTACAGTTCTGTATAGACAGTACAGGTGCAGGACAGTATACGGTGTATATAGCCTCTGTAGGTATACAGTTTTCAATGTGCAGTTCTGTTAAGATGTTAGTTATACACCCGTGGTGAAGGGCGCATAGCCAGTAGCATCCTTTCTGGACGTCAGGTCACTATGCTGAACTTCCCACCAACATGCAGAGTACAGTGCTTGCCATCAGTGCACAACAGAGATGGGACTTAACGCCCAAATGACTAACGAGATGATCAATGGTGAAGATGATATAAGTAGAAAAAGTAAACAGTGCAGGTATACAACAACAGGAAACGGTAAGATCATTTGACCAAAGATAGGTGACGAAGCCATTAGATGGTTATTTCCAGTACATATCTTTGATGATTGTTTCATATCATTTTTTTAAAACAAATGTGTTTCACCTTCCACCGTAGGCTGTTGGAGGTGAATGGGGAAAACGTAGTGGGTCGTGCCCTGGAGCTGGTAACCAGACTGATGGGTTCAGCCCCTCACCTCACCCTGGTCATCGCCAGGCCCACCACTGGTACTCTTTGTTCACGTCATTTTTTTTATCTTGATTTATTAACAGCAATCTTGAATGTTACAGTTTTTATTAACATGTGTGTTTTCTTCTTTGTCATGAACATATAAAGATTCTTAAGAAAAGGTTAAGAATATTACTTGTATTATGTATTCCGAATTTTACAAAATAAAGTTAACTCTTAAGATAAACAGCTTGAAACTAAGATTTGTCCTCTACTTCACAAGGCACTGGTGGACGGAGGGCAGAAGGACGCTTGGAGAAACAGCTTGAGGACAGGGCACGTGAGATCAAGGATTTGGTGGCTAGACTTGACAAAGCCCTAAAGGATAAAGATACTCTCAAGTCAGTACAGTACAGTATTGGGATATGATACTTAGTGAAATTTGCTTAAGGTTCAGTTAGTTTTGCCTTTTATCAGGCTTTGTTAGGATATTTATTTCTGTGCATGTAAGTAAACGTGGAGGTACAGGTTGTAATCTAAATTGCTGTTCACTTTTAAATCAGTAATTCAGTTATTTCACTTAGCTTTTCATAGCCAAATACTGTATATTAAGTTCGGTTTGGTTAGATTAGGTTATATTATAGAACAGTCGACTGGTCTTATCATTAAAACTTGCCCCTTGCAGGAGTGACAACACGAGACTCAACCATCGCATCGGCTATCTGGAGGAACAAGTATCAGACCTGCAGTCAACCCTCAACCGCACCCGAGAAGCTGCCCTCAACCACACAAATGGGGAGGCCATTGTCACCACCTCACAGCCGGGGGCTACTGTTATCCAGGTACCGTACTGTATATAGGCACCCAAGGTACTTTAGTTAGTAAGTTGAGGAATATACAATTAGGCTTACCTCCCCCTGCCCTCGGCACACACCCTCACAGCAGCCTCACACACAGTCACAGCAGCCTCACACACCCTCACAGCAGCCTCACACACAGTCACAGCAGCCTCACACACCCTCACAGCAGCCTCATACACAGTCACAGTAGCCTCACACACCCTCACAGCAGCCTCACACACCCTCACAGCAGCCTCATACACAGTCACAGTAGCCTCACACACCCTCACAGCAGCCTCACACACCCTCACAGCAGCCTCACACACCCTCACAGCAGCCTCATACACAGTCACAGTAGCCTCACACACCCTAACAGTAGCCTCACACACCCTCACAGCAGCCTCACACACCCTCACAGCAGCCTCATACACAGTCACAGTAGCCTCACACACCCTCACAGCAGCCTCACACACCCTCACAGCAGCCTCACACACCCTCATAGACCCTCACCCTCGTAGACCCTCACACATCCTCACAGCAGCCTCACACACCCTCACAGCAGCCTCACACACCCTCACAGCAGCCTCACACACCCTCACAGCAGCCTCACACACCCTCACAGCAGCCTCTCACACCCTCACAGCAGCCTCTCACACCCTCACAGCAGCCTCTCACACCCTCACAGCAGCCTCACACACCCTCATAGACCCTCACACACCCTCACAGCAGCCTCACACACAGTCACAGCAGCCTCACACACCCTCACAGCAGCCTCACACACCCCCATAGACCCTCATACACCCTCACAGCAGCCTCACTCACCCTCACAGCAGCCTCACACACAGTCACAGCAGCCTCACACACAGTCACAGCAGCCTCACACACCCTCACAGCAGCCTCACACACCCCCATAGACCCTCATACACCCTCACAGCAGCCTCACTCACCCTTGCAGCAGCCTCACACACAGTCGCAGCAGCCTCACACACCCTCACAGCAGCCTCACACGCAGTCACAGCAGCCTCACACACCCTCACAGCAGCCTCACACACCCTCATAGACCCTCATACACCCTCACACTATGTTCAGACACATATTTTTGTTTTAAAAAGAGAGGCTGCTTTAAAAATACATACGGTATATATTCACTCAGTATTTTTTTATTTGGGGGGGGGGGGGGGGTTAGGTTGTCATGACCATCACCAATGTATTCCTCGTCACTCCTTCCTTCTAGACGGAAATTTTCATCATTCTCAGAGTTCAAAGTCTTAAGGATGGCATCAACCTCCTCTTCGTGACCGTCATCCTACTCGTTACACTCATAATGTCCTCGCTGTACAGTAATTGGTATTTTGATGATTCCTGAGTTTGTTCCGTTGTCACGTGTAACCTCTTGAATACATCTCTGTGGCTAAAACATAAACTTCTTAAGTATCATCAGTTAAACTTACGAATTATTAGTATGAACTTCCATTAGAATAAGTAGTGAGTTTTCATTAGACAATTTTGTCTCCAGCTGCTGTTGTAAAGACGGGTCTTAAATAATTCTACATTCTCATTAAGATGTCCATTTATTTCTTCCTGTTAGTACTAGTGTGTGTCTCCACAGGTGTTCCAGAAGGGTGACCAAAAGTTAGCAGTAGCAAGCCCTGAAGTAGGGAGTGGAGAGGTGGAGAGGGCTCAGCAGTACCCTACTCTGCCTAGGTTGAGGTCCCCTGACTCTTCAATATCTTCTCCAAGTTCCTCCCAGTCTGACTCGCACGACCGTCATACCCTGGGCCAAGTCGGCTCCTCAAGACCCACATCTGCATCTGATTATCGCAGACGGATCTTGTCTCCTCGACCAGACTCCAAGAATGAGGTACAGTACTGTATAGTATTATTTTTTTGCTTTTTTCACGGCATATATCTTGTACATAATGTTTAGAACTTATTATTTTTTGGAGTGACTTATTAGACATAAATTCATTTTAGACTTAATGACCAGGAAGATAGAGGAAACTTGAGGAAATCTCTAAAATTTAATTCAGATTGAGACATTAAAATAAAAAGTGCAAAGAATTACTCTTAGTTGTGTTAAAGTGGAAAATGTGTTGTGTGAGTTAAAATAGTAACAATATACAGGGGTAGTATGTAAGTAGATAACAAAAGAAGTACAGGCAGTCCCTGAGTTACGAATGGGTTATGTTCCTGGACCCAATTCATAAGTTAGAACAGTGTTAATTCCATAGGTTAGGTTAAAACACAACCTTGCCCTAACAAAAAATATCAATATCTCAAACATAAATAATAATGTAAATAAAGTGATGTTAAACAATATAGAATAATGAAATTAATGTAAAAAATAGGATTTTAGTTACAGATTATTGTGATAAATATATTGGGATCCTGTTCATAACTCGGGGACTGTCTGTGTAAGATGATAAGAGAAATGTATAGAAGAAAATAATCTATTTAAAATTTCATTGAAAGAAAGTTAGTGAGTTACTTGGAGAGAATATCTGTGCTGTATATAGAAATTAATAGGGGTGATATAGTTTTCATAAAAGCTTCATCATTTTCAAAAACCTTAAAATGCTAACCACTGTACTATACTGTTTCCATAAATTATGAACAAAAAAACTTTAGTTACTTGCAATTAATTTTTTTTAATATTTCTCTCATATACCATTACGCAGTTTCAGTGAAGTTACTTGCAGTAATGATGACTAGAGATTTAATGCTGGACCATTATATACTTACATTGCTATTTGATTTCACAGGACTCTCGGCCACCATCTCGTACAAAACCTGTACCACCTAAAAAACCTGAGCGGCTCAGCCTTCAGAGGACAACGAGTCTCCAAAGTGTGGAAGAAGGATCGGCAACCTCTCGCTCTTCTACCACCGGTCCCTCTAATTCCCGCTACAGTGCTCTCCAGACTTGGCCATCACTGGACACTGATATCCATTGCCGGGACAATGATCTTCAGTCTCAGACAATATATGAGCGTGGTCATGAGAGGCCAAACCACCATAGCCATGAAAACATCTATGACAGACCTCAAGAAAGAACACATTATACTTCACAAGGACATGACCATTACTCCTCTAGATCCCAAGGGGATGGCAGTGTCCGCATGATTATCAGTGGAAGTCCTGTGTCGGCTGAAGGTCTGAGTAGGCGTCCTAGTCCTCAAGGTGCAGCATCCACACCTATAAATGAGAGAGTGTCTCATCTGGGCATCCACAGAGCTCACTCTCCAGATGCTGCTCTACATCTGGATTGCAATCAACCTGGTGAAAATGAGCAGGATGTGTTTCGAGCAGAAATATACAACCATGTCGGTATGACTACCACCCACTTTACTTCTTCACATTCACACCACCATCAACACAACCACAACCACCACCAGCATTCTACCCACCATAATCACTACTCTTTGCACACCTCACACACACCTGTTCCAACATCAAGAAGTTCTACGCTTAGTGTTGCAACAAGTCCACGACCACATGAACAGTGGTGCTGAAAAAACTGTCCGTTTTTCATCATTCTGAAAACGTCTCTTCAAACTGGACCAGTATCCAGACCTTCACACAGTGTGTGTGGTATAATGATCTTCACAGTCCAAACCATTTGTGTCTGCAACAAAAGTCATGTGAAGATATATAAAAGTTTGCAATGAAAAAAGGTTCCTGGATCAAACTTAGTAGAAAATGTTTATCATCTTACAAATGTTCAAAGAATTTATATTAATATACAGATTAAGAGGCTGTTTCCTCAATAATTTATAGCAGTGATAAAAATTGAACAGTGACTTCTATTCCGAACTGTGTCCAGACCAAACAAGGTATTCCAGTGATCTCATTCAAACTAAATAATACAGTTTAGTGCAGATGTGAGACTACTGTACTGTGTGTCCTTAAAGTTAAAGGTGCCAGGATGTTATAAGTTGTATACATTTTTGAATATTCTCGTCCATATGTAAATCTGAAAACTGATGTAAACATGCTTGTATTTTGTACTACAAGGCCCTGGCTGTAAATACCTCATTGTGAAAACTGAAAGGAAAATTGTTCCTGCAGTCTTCATTGTATTTTATATTATGTTAAATGTATTGTAAATATATATTTTTTGTGTAATTACATTTCAATAAAGACCATCATGTTTTAAGAGAATAACTTGATAAATTAATGTCCTATTGGCTTTAGTAGGGCCACAGTTTCTACACCAGCTTAGGACTCTGAAGAAGTATGTTGAAGATATGGCAACTAGCAAACCTACTGCTAAGGGAGAGGAGGAACAACAGGAACGTTTCGAGCGCAGGAACAACACAAGTGTTTGGAGTCCCAGAGAGCCAGTCGGAGGAATTTGAAATGAGGAAACAACAAGTTGAAATTTCAGAATATTTGTGGTGAGGCTCTGAAATTTTCAGCTCCAACTCAGGGGCGACAGTGCCCCAAGGGGCATCTCAAAGGCGGGAGCACTGCTTGGGGGCCTCCCAGAGGCGAGAGACGGCCCCAGGTGCCATAACAGGGTCGCCCCCTCCCAGAGTCCCTTTAGCTTGTTTAGTTGGGCCATAGTTATTACAAACGTAAAACAATCCCTTACTTAACTGTGATTGGTGGACTAAAATGTAAACACACCAAGTTTCAGCCAATAGGAGAAAAGAACAGTCAGTCAGCACAACACCCCAACTTATGTTTTCCTGTTGGGTATCACTCTCCATTACATTGTTCAGGATATGATGTTGATACTGGAAATGCGAAAGCGGATGTATTTCTTTAATATCGCATCTCCCTTGGCTTTTAGCATTTCCAGCATCAACATCACATCCTGAACAATGTAATGGAGAATAATACCCAACAGGAAAACATAAGTTGTGGTGTTGTGCTGACTGACTGCTCTTTTCTCCTATTGGCTGTAACTTGGTGGGTTTACATTTTAGCCCACCAATCACAGTTAAGCAAGGCATTACTGGACATATGTAATAAATACAAAACAATTAAGCAGGCTTTTGGGCACCTGGGAGGGGGCCACCCTCATAGGGACCCTGGGGCCGCTCCCGCCTCTGGGAGGCCTTCAGAGGGTGCCCCCGCCTTTGAGATGCCGCCTAAGGGCGCCGTAGTCCCTGAAGCACCCCCCGGAAGCACCCCAGCCCCTTACAGGCCCCCTTGTGGCACCCCCGCTCCTGGAAAGCCCGCTGGGAGGCCCCCCTTGGGGTGTCGACGTCACTGGGAGGTCCACTGGGGGCGCTCCTTCCGTGGGAGGTCCCGTGGGGCTCATCTACGACACGGGGAGGACCCCTGGCGGCACCCTCGCCCTGGGGAGGTCCCCGGGGGGCGCCTCCGCCCTTGCAAAGCCCCTTGGTGGCGTCCCTTGCTAATAGAAGGCCCCCTAGAGGGGTGAAGGCCCCTGCTATGCCCCTTGGTGGTGTCTTTTGCTCCTGGGAGGCCTGAAAAGCCCCGTGTGGGGGCCCTTGATACTGGGAGGCCCCCGAAAAGCCCCGTGTGGGGGGCCCTTGATCCTGGGAGGCCCCCTAGTGGCAACCCTACCTCTGGGAGGCCACCTGGGGGCAAAGACGATCCTGGAAGACCCTCTGAGGGCACACTCGACCCTGAAAGACCCCCTGGGGCGCCCCCGCTCCTAGAAAGCCCACTAACAGGCCCCCTGGGGGTGCCACCATCTCTGGGAGGTTCCTGGGGGCACTCCTTCTTTGGGAGGCCCAATGGGGGCGTCCCGTCACCTAGGAGGGCCCCTGGGGGCATCCCTGCTGCTGGGAGGCCCCTTGGGGGCAGCTGTGTTTATGCTGTTTAGAACTCTGGGAGATGCGATATTAAATAAATACATCCGCTTTCGCATTTCCAGTATCAACATGGCATCCTGAACAATGTAGTGGAGAATGATACCCAACAGGAAAACATAAGTTGGGGTGTTGTGCTGACTGACTGCTCTTTTCTCCTATTGGCTGTAACTTGGTGTGTTTACATTTTAGTCCACCAATCACAGTTAAGTAAGGGATTGCTTTACTTTTGTAATAACTATGGTACAACTAAGCAAGCTATAGGGACTCTGGGAGGGGGCGACCCTGTTATGGCACCTGGGGCCGTCTCTCGCCTCTGGGAGGCCCCCAGGCAGTACCCCCGCCTCTGAGATGCCCCCTGGGGCACCGTCGCCTCTGAAAAGCCCCCTGGAGGCAACCCCACTTCTGGGAGGTCCCCTTGTGGCACCCTTGCTCCTGGAAAACACACTGGGAGGCCCCCTGGGTGTTCCGCCGTCCCTTGGAGGTCCCCTGGGGGCACCACTTCCCTTGGGAGGCAGCCTGCTGGAGCCCCCGCCCCTGAGAGGCTCCTGGTAGGCCCCCTTGGGGCGCCACTGCCCCTTGGTGCCGCCTGCACCCTTGGAAGGCCCCCGTAGATGCTCAGAGGCCCCTGGAATGCACCCGCCCCTGTGAGGCCCCCTGGGGCACCATTACTCCTGGAGGACTCCTGTGGTCGTCGCCGGCACCGGGAGGCCCCTGGGGGTATCTCTTTTTAAGTGGTTTAAAACTCTGGGAGATGCGATATTAAAGAAATACATCCGCTTTCGTATTTCCAGTATCAACATGGCATCCTGAACAATGTAATGGAGAATAATACCCAACAGGAAAACATAAGTTGGGGTGTTGTGCTGACTGACAGCTCTTTTCTCCTATTGGCTGTAAGTTGGTGGGTTTACATTTTAGTTCACCAATCACAGTTAAGTAAGGGATTGCTTTACGTTTGTAATAACTATGGCACAACTAAGCAAGCTATAGGGACTCTGGGAGGGGGCGTCTTTGGTATGGCACCTGGGGCCACTTCCGCCTCTGGGAGGCCCCCAGGCAGTGCTCCCGCCTCTGAGATGCCCCGTGGGTGTTCCACCGTCCCTGGGAGGTCCCCTGGGGGCGCCACTTCCCTTGGGAGCCCCCGCCCCTGAGAGGCTCCTGGTATGCCCCCTTGGAGCACCACTGCCCCTTGGAGACCCCTTGGTGCGGCCTGCACCCTTGGAAGGCCCCCATAGATGCTCAGATGCCCCTGGAACGCACCCGCCCCTGTGAGGCCCCCTGGGGCACCATTACTCCTGGAGGACTCCTGTGGTCGTCGCCGGCACCGGGAGGCCCCTGGGGGTATCTGTTTTTAAGCTGTTTAGAACTCTGGGAGATGTGATATTAAATAAATACATCCGCTTTCGCATTTCCAGTATCAACATGGCATCCTGAACAATGTAATGGAGAATAATACCAACAGGAAAACATAAGTTGGGGTGTTGTGCTGACTGACTGCTCTTTTCTCCTATTGGCTGTAACTTGGTGGGTTTACATTTTAGTCCACCAATCACAGTTAAGTAAGGGATTGCTTTACGTTTGTAATAACTATGGCACAACTGGGCGACCCTGGTTGGGCACCTGGGAGCGGCGCCTCTGGAAGGACCCTGGTAGGGTCCCAGGGGGCGCCGCTACTAGGAGTGCCAACCCCCTGGTAGGGTCCCTGATATCCTGTCTCTCGTAGGCCCCCTGATATTTTCCCTGGGGTGCCACTTCTTTACGGCCCCTGAGAGCGCCGCCGCTGGGAAGGCCCCTGGTATGACGTCTGCGGGCGCTGCCCCTGGGACGCTGGTTCTGGGCGGGCCTCTGGGGGCGCCTCCCCTGGGAGGATTCTTGGGTGTGGACACTGGTAGGGCCCCTGGGGGTGCCACCACTGGGAGGATGCTGGGCGAGCCGCCTTTGGGAAGGCCTCTGAGGGCGCCGCCCCTGGGAGACCCTCTTGGGGCGACGCCCATTGACCCCCTGAGTTCAATGAGGTTCTATGGGGTCCTATGGGTTTTATGAGGTTCTATTGGGCCTTTTTAAGTCCTTGTGAAACCTTATGAGCCTTTGTGAGACCTAATGAGTCCTTATGAGTCCTTGTGAGATCTTATGAATCCTTATGAGTCTTTGCGAGGCCTTATGAGTCCTTGTGAGACCTTTTGGGACATTATGAGTCCATAGGAGACCTTGTGAGAAGCCGCTGAATGGCGGCAATCTCCTAATGGGGGCTTGGCGGCGGCAGTAGGACGAAGGAAGATAGAAGGAGGGGAAGGGAAGGAGGTGAAGGGAGAGGAAGGAAGGAGGTGAAGGGAGAAGAAAGAATGAAGGGAAAGGGAGAGAGGCGAATGGAGGGAGGGGAAGGGAGGAGAGTGGGGAGAAGGGAAGGGAGGGGAAGAAAAAAGGAAAGAATGGAAGGGGGGAGAGGGTGAGGAAGGGAGAAGAGAAGGGAGGGCAAGACAGGGAGGGGAAATGAGGGATGGGGTGGGAGGAAGGGGAAGATAGCGGAAAGGAACGAGGGGAGGGAAGGGGGAGGGAAGGGAGAAGGGAAGGGCGGAGAGGGGACGGGAAGGGAACGAGGGGGAGGGGAGGAAGGGAGAAGGAAAGGGAGGGGAAGAGACGTGGGGAGAAGGAGGGAAGGGAGGAGAGAGAGGGGGGACAGGAGGGAAGGGAGGGGAGGAAGGGGAAGAGAGAGAGAGAAAGGTAACTAGGGGAAGGAAGTAGAAGGGAGGGAGGGAAAGGGAGTGAAAGAAAGTAGTTCTTGAAAGTGTTTAATGAGTTTCTTTTTATTCAAGAAGTATTGAGTTCACAAGAAATTTACAGCCAGATGTTGCTACTTTTTCTCACAGGGGCCATGTGAGAGCAAGTACTGTACCATTGGCTAAGTTACAGTATAGTACAGTATACCTGTAGTACCTCTAATATTTGGTTTACTTTAACCAATACTGAATTAATTTCAAAAGGCTACATAAACTATAAATCTGCTGCTCCCAACAGTTTAAAACTTACGGGAACAATGTACTTTATACTGTAATTGACGTTTTAAATATACTGCAAGTATTAAATTACTATACTTGTATTTCAAAGTTCATTAATTAACACTAGTTACTATAAATTTTAAATTCTGAACCCAGATCCTTAATCAGCATGTTAAAGAGAACCTTTGTATGAATTTTGAACAAAATCCATTATAGGACTTCATACGCCGAAGCTATAGTTCAGTCCTTTCATTAATAAATGCCTTTTCTCTGGAAACTGAAAACTAACGTGTTTAAAGCATAAAGATCGTGTATACTATGGAGAAAATGTATATCAGGGAAGTTTAAATCCAACAGGCACAATGTATTTGACGTTTTAAATAAAAGGGGGATTAAAAACTTACAGGCACAGTGTAATTGTAGTTTTAAATACTCTAGACATGTTTTTTTATTGCAAGGGTCATCAATTGACACTAATTATTTAAAGTTTTCAATTATGAACCTAGATCCTTCATTAGCATGTAAAAGAGCACCTTTGTATGAAATTTGAAGAAAATCTGTCTCGGGCCATTGTGAAAAGAAGGTAAATCATGCAATGAAACTATGGTATTTCCAAACTAACCTGGTCCATAGGCCGTGCCCCTCTTCTACACTGATAGCTGATTGGTTCACAGAAAATTAAAACTAAATGTGTTCACAATTGGTAAGCAAACTTTTTATTCTCTAAAATAATGTTAAATATCTGGACTATCAAAATACAAATGATTTCAAGGCATTAGCTATAGATGAGGGGTGTAGCTTACAGGCTAGGTTAGCGTGAAAGGGGTATAGTTGGTCTTTTAAGGTCATTTAGATATCTGGATGGTCTGATCCTGTCATGATCTTCAAGAGTGAGTTGCTTTGGAATACTGTCACCCCGTCTGGTCCCCGAGATATGCTTGAGACTGTCAATTGATTGAAAATATCCAAAGGCGGACAACCAGACTGGTGCCTGCACTACGGGACCTCAGCTTGCCAGAGAGATTAGAACTCTTGCAACTGCCTATCTTATACTACAGACGGACAAGGGGCGACCTAATTGAAGTGTATAAATATCTCAGGAAGCACTATTCGGCCGAATGAACATCCCTGGAACTGGCAGAAACCCTCCCCACAAGGGGTCACAGCTCAAAGTTGAAGAACCCACAAGTCCAGAAAACAGTGAGGGCAAACTTTTTGGGAGTGAAAATTGTGAACCCTTGGAACAATCTGCCAGAGAGCGTTGTGACGGCAATGAGTGTGAGCTCTTTCAAGGCTAGATTTGACCAACACTGGAACAAGTTCTGATATATTCAGGAACCAGTTCATACCCAATACTCACCAACAGTGCATAACAGAGATGTAACCGACCATCCAAATGGCTAACAAGCCAATCATTGGTAAAGAGGATAAAAGTAAAACTAAAAGTACATCTTCAGTTTTTAGATCACACATCTTTGAGTGCCCGATAACCCTAGTGTCACCTTCTTGTGTGCTGGATGCTGATTTGATGAGCTGTACACCAACTTCACAATTTAGCAAATGACTTTGTAACTTCTCCATGTTATGGCATCTTGGTTCTGATAAATCCCATAAGATCAATGATGTACCCAGTGTTCAGGTTTTGCTTAATGCTGGGGAAGTCTTCAGGCCAGGTCAGTACATTAAGTCTCGTCTTCATTTACAGTAGTCCAACACAGCTGCCGTGTTTTCTCCACACAACCTGAAGCAGGCGAGTATTGTAGGACATTAAATTGTTAAGGAATTAGAACACTTATTCTTCTATCACTGTCATCAGTTCCTTCCATGCCACCTGGGAATGAGCCACACTTCATCAAGTTTAAATAGGCAATGACAGATCTTTTAGCAACTTTAATATCACAGAGTTGCCAGTGATCTTTGACTCACCTTTTACAAGTTTTCAAAAAGCCTCAACAAATATAATTAATAGCAATGCTGTAAAATACTCTTTCTAAATGAAGCAATGCCACTGGCCAATATTAACAGTTGGTATATTTTCATTGGCTGACAGCAGTCAAAATGTTTAAAACCCTCATTCTTAATGGAAGCAACAGGACGCTCCATATAGCATTATAAGCCAAGAGTAAAAGGATGTTTTGGGTTATTCTGTGGAGTATACCTGTACTAAAGTAGTTAAACATGGTAATTTGTAATTCTGAGTGTGTTTTGGCCAAAAGATCGCCATACTTCAACATACAGTATTGATTAACAATCTAAGGTCAAAAAGTTAGGATTTGGGTACTTATTTATCTAATGACTCCTACTTCCTCACACATACAGTATCTCTCATCGGGTGACTGCTTCAACACACCATCACATTATTACTCCAGCCATGGAAGTTCTTGATGGCCCAAGTAGTTTTCTCATACAATATGTGATGTTCAAACAGTTTCCATAATACATAAAGTAAAACTAAAGGTTAACTATAAAAAAAAGCATCTCAATATAGTATGAGAACCTGTGATGTACAGAGGTAAATCAAGTAAAAAAATTCACAAGTGTGTGTCCCAAGATAAAATACCATTGCCATGCACAGATGAAAATTGTTTGCTTTATCATCATCTTAAATAATTACATAAGAATCAGAATTTAACAATTAAACCATTAAAGGTTTTGTGGAAACTTTATTTATATAAATAAGGGCATAAGACCATCATTCCTGAAGAAGGCAACCTGGCAACTCCAAGTGTAAATAAGACAGTGCGCACAGCACACTGTCCACCATCACACCAAGCTGCGGAATCGTGCAGATAAAACAATCAGATTCTTAATTTTTTCTATTGACATACAATCATCAGTAACTATCAATAAGAGAATCAGATCAACCTTATTTACCTTTTGTTTATCTTTTCCTTAATTTCAATTTTCAAAAAGTATTTGTGTACCAAAAACAAACTCTTTATTAAAGGAAATAATTGTTGATCTTGTACCAATTTTCACAGTTTATTTTACAATTATTTTATTATTAAAAGGGGTCCTTAAAACTGTCCATGTTGTTTATAAACTAGCAAGTATCTGGATGAAGGAAAGTTTACCAGGCATCTGTTTCCCCTGGGTATATAATTCTGAAATTTAGTGGTGTGTAAGTGCATTCTACGAGAGAACCTGATGGTGCCCCGTTGATTCTTGTGTGGATTTATATCTTCTTGCAGAAAAAATAACTAAATACAAAATGCACAAAAATATGTGAACTCCAAATGAAAACTAAAGTATTATCCTGCAAATTTATGATACAAACAGTGATATGAAGATGAAAGCCAAGGTAAATTTCTTTGCAACAATATGAAGAGGGAACTTGCCTAGCATCTAACATAACTTGGGCAGGAGGGAAACTGGTAGATGAGGGAAGGGGGGGCAATGTGAACTGCTACATGTAATTACAAATCTTAGCAGTTGTAAGTTGTTTTGGGTGGGTCTTTTACATTAATAAGCAGAACAATTGTCATAATTATGTATACAGTAATTGTTTTTTTGTTATTTTCACACTAACTTTACTTCTAGGAGGATCAATCTGTCACCAACAAGATCAATGCATCTTGTCATACAATCAAAATCTACCTGAGTGTCAGAGTCTATCAGTACAAAAACAGCACCGCCTGTAGAACAAAATAACAACGTGAAAGATCCATGCTATTTGATAAATTTCAAATGAGGATGAGATATTAATGAATGATGTAACTTCAGAAATGGTGCATTATTGGTTAATGTATTCGCTACTCTTCACAGTCCTGCTCACACGGTTTGCTTCAGATGGTATAGATAAAAATGTAATTTGCCGCACCTTTTTCTTAAGCAGTGTCGGTGCCTAGAAAGTCCAATATACAAAAAAAATACAAAACTATCAATTGTTCAGCAAATTCTTAAGTAATTTCATAACACCTGTAATGTAGAGGTATACTGTTGGGTTCAGTCTACATTACATAGTCATTGTATTTGCAGAATACTTTTTAATCACGGAAAAAAGTAACGTTCGTAACATTGTCGCTGTATGTCAGCTTCTACTTAAATGGAAAAATCAATATTTCTCTGCCAAGAAGGTAAACTATGGCATGTATAACCCTAGTATCCCTTGTTATCTGTCTCAAATACAGAACCAGATGAGGTCCCACTGTGTATAATCTCTTATGAGCTGACACACCTTACATTCCCTTGCAGTAGTTCATCATTACTTCTTAAAATAAACCACTAAACACTACAGTATTGAATACCAACCTGTAAAATAGATACAAGGCAGAAGGAAGTACAAAATACAGTACTTCCAGGAACTCAAAGTACCAGTACAGTAATCAGGAAACCTGTAACCTCGAACAGCTCATCAGAATTACTGTACAGTGGGACACAAATCATAAGGAATATGTGATATGTATTAGATGGTGAGAGTTATGGAAGATGGGTTAACTGCAACAGATATTAATACTGTACTTTCTTCTCAAGAGCAAAGGACAAATGTAATGGTTTTGGAAAACACTCCATGACCTTATATTCTCACCAGTGGAAATGCAGTGCTTTTCATGGGGTTAAAAATGAGGTCACATATAGACTATCTTTTGCTGTTTAGTAATGTAAAGTTCAAAATACTGTACCACATATGAAAATGGCAAACAAATATTTTTAAAATATAATGGTAAATTAATTTGGCTGTGGCACAAGAGTACATTCAACTTAGAAATAAAAACACAGGTATAGGACCACTTATCCAGTGGCCCAGTATCTGGAATGCTCCCAAAACCGGCAATGTTCTGAAACATTATTTAAAATGAACGTCAAAAATAATTCCACGCCGAGCGGGGATATTTCCAACCATTTCCCACCTGTGAGCTATCTGTATGTTACGTTATGGTTATTTTTGTTTATAAAAGATGGCGGGAGCAATGCGTGTGATGGAGGGTGCGGGAGGAGGTTTTGAGAATTGCAATTAAATGACAGGTTGCAACGTGTCCTAATATTATGTACTGTATTTAAGTAATTATTAGATGTTTTAATTGCCTGTATGTTGGCCTGGTGAGTTAATGCTAGGCATTTACATACCTAGGTATAAAGCTAGACATCTCATTCTGGACTATGTACTGTATATTACAAAAACTGGTTTTTAGAAAAAAATAACTGTCGTAAGGTATAAAGATTTACGTATCTATGGTTGGTGAGTGCATAGATGTCCGAGGGCCCAGGGCTCAGCACCGTTGCTAAGGCAAGTATCAGGAGCAACGACGACGCAATTTGTAGTATGCACTGGGCATTAACTTTACCAATTTTGCATTTTTTATGCATTCATTATTATTGAATTATTAATTTGTTTTTGTTATTGGTGTTTATTTCCCTAAAATTTTAAGTTCTAATGTTACAGTTAAAGCTACTTTATCTAATGATCTGAACAGAGTCTTCACAGAGGTTTTACTGTACATTTTTATCACATTTTAGGCCTGGCACTCTAAATTCTGAAAAAAAAACAGGTCCCACCTATGCCAGATAAATGGTCCCATACCTGTACTGTATATCTAAAATAACAAGTTATTCCTGAATCTCCTACGGCACCATAGCTCAGTTGGTAATGCAGTATTTGCTTCATGAGCAAATGGTGATGGGTTCAATTCCCGACCATTGTGGAGGATTGGGATTTTTCCTTGTATTGTACATTAGTTCTTGTGCCCACAGCATAAATGAGTACACCAACAGCTTGCTATTGGTGGAACAACCCTTTGGTGGACTAGCATCCTGCCAAAGGGGAGGGGCAACCCACTAGCTGCTAAATGCCAAGCATCAGATCAGCTTGTACTGGCCACCGTGCACCACAGCAGGAAGAGGCTTAGTTGAATGATATACTGTATATATATAGAGAGAGAGAGACATACACACAGTATTGCCAAAACTGACAAAGATAATGGTCGAACATTTTAAGTTGAAAAAACGATATCCTCCCTATACAAAATTGCTTGAAGGCAAATTAACATGTCTAGAAATCTTTGAGCAAAACTTTTGTCTGGCTAACTTGGGTGCAAGATCCAATGTTCGATATATGGTAAAAACCATTGGGTGTAGATGCAGCTAACAGGTATGGAAGACATGGGGAAAGGAATGCTTGTATTGGCTGAGTGTGTCAAATAAGGGAACCGTCTTATCATTAATAATAACCACCAGCTCACCTTACTGATAAACAGCCTGGCAAAATCAATTATATACAAATATACAACATGCAACATGAGCAGCCCTTGACATGGTTCATGAGGTTGGCTTGAAAACTTAACATTTCTTACATGACACTACCCTGTGGTAAAGATTACTGTGCTATAACTCATTAACTACATTTCTGGGCAAATGCTTCACCCTATATGGATATTTACTCTATACTCGGCAGCTAATTCAGTAACAGTGAAGTACATTATTGGTGTCTAGTGCATAAGTAACCAAGTTTGAATACTCACTATATACATATTCACAAATTATTCTCTCCTTTACACAACAAGAAGCATCATAAAACAATAAAATCTTAATAAGTTTTCATATAAAGATGTACATACAGCAATTACATGTTCTAATATCATTGTACTACAGTAGTACACTAAAAGATAAAATATATGTTCATGAGCCTGTGTATGAAGGGGTACACTTAACTTACATGCATAAGAAGTCTTCCTCCATTATGTTCTATATCCACAGTAAGAAGTCCACCACCTGGGTGTTTCATAACAGCACAAAACAAGAATGGAATACACCAACCTCTACCACACTCTTAACCAACACACTTGATTCTAAACCTTATAGTTTTCCAGAGTTCATAGAAAAAACAGCTTGCATATCTATAAATAACTTGTAAATTATTAGCACTGTCAAATTTGAGGCAACCTATCTTTTAACAAAAATAAATAAATAATTAAGTGCCAATGTCTACAAACCTAACATAAGACTCAGTCCCGTGTATCTCAAGAAACACACTTCTCCAAGACTCAGAAAATGTCTATGTAATAGTAAGTACCCTGTAATCTTATAGTAATAAATGTCGTGTGAGTACCATACCAGTGAGTGCTAGGTGGAAAGGTGTCCATACCTTACCTCTAAAAACATCTTAATGTTTTAAAAGTATCTTCAAAATTGTTATTTTGTTTATAGTACTAATTGTACTATGAAAATGCACTCTGCAAAATGATCACCAAATTCCATGTACTGTACAGTACTGAAGAGCCACAGTAATGCATGTTAGCACAGAATGTACATACACTTATTTGTAATAAGCTACAGTATGGCCCTTATTCTTAAACTGATCATATATTACTTATCAATGTTATAGTATTAATGTTATTCAAGTTTTGTTTTCATATTCCTCATCTAGTGATCCTTTCTTGAGCTTACAATATTCCCATCCTTTTAAAAAATTTTGTACGAAAAAAACAAAAAAATAAAAAAATGAAATGACTCATATAGTCTCCCTTTCAAACCAAGTGTCAAGAGCCAGATAACAAAAGCACAATATTAACAACAACAGATAAACATGGCAATGCTGTGTCAGAGCACTGCTTCATATACAGTACAGTACACAGGTCATAAAACAAGATTTCCATTTTCTTCTGAAAAGCCTAATGCCATATCTTGACTCATTGCCTTCAAAATTATCTTTCATTGCTGATTCAAGCTTTCAATTTCTTTTAAGTCTTCATATTCTTCCTCACCCTGTAAAGAATTATGCCATATATAATACTATGAATCTCTTCATCAATATGTTTCATAGGGATTATGTTATCAGTCACAGTTGGGGATAATGGAATTCTTCACATTAGTTTCAGAACATGTGTCTGTATTAGTTTGAAACACTTGTCACAATTAGTTCTGTTTGTCATCAAGGGTTCAGGGAGGGGTTGTAGGTCCTAAAAGGATTTCAATCCACTCTTGATGTTCAAATGTTCATTTTTTTACCTCCTTTGACAGGAAGTGAAGAACATAATGAAGAACGAGGTCATAGCAATACTTGTACTCCGTCTGTGTGGGAGAGAAAACAGAATAGAGTCATTTAAGATATACAAGTAAATCTTTGGTGTAATTATAAGCAGTACAGTACTGCACTGCGTGGGTTTAAATATGTTGCAATCTGGCGATGGTGTTGAAAATGGCCACGAAGGTTTTCTGGTGTTCAAAATGGAGAGATCTTGTGCGGTGACTGTCCCAGTTAACATTGTCTGCTGGTGGTGTCAAATGATCACATGGCAGTGCTTGTTTATGTTTCTGTGGATACCTGTACATCATTAGTTACTTAAATTATTTGTTCTTGTACTCAGAAGTATATGACATTTTTATGACTGACTTTTTTATTGCAAGGTAAAATTGCCAGTATGAGACTTAGGGTGGGGTCCGCGGATCTTTGGCTGACTGTACACGGACCTTGTGAAAGCAAATGAGACAGTACTTATTTTCATGTCATACTTGACTTCAAAATCCCAGGAAATTTACTATACAGTATACAGTGCAGTAATATCTCCGTTAGCCGGAATCCCTCAAACCCGGAACTCTCTGAGAGCCAGAATTGGAATTTTCTAGAAAAATTGTTCCCAAAGCCGGAATTTTCCGGAAAACTCCAGCTCTGGGAACGATTTTCCGAGGGGAACGTTTTCCGGAAAATTCCAAGAAAATTTTCCCAATACAGTACCTGGAAAATTCCGGGGAAGGAGGAGTTTTTTCCGGGTTTGAGAGACGAAAATCAGGCGCAATTTCTGGAAACTCCAAGAAAAATTTTCCTTCACCCGCTAAATTCCGGGGATGAGGGATATATTTCCGGATTCGAGAGATGATGTAATTGGCAATTTCTGGAACTTCTGAGAACATTTTTCCGTTGCCCGGACAACTCAGGAAAATTCCGGGGATGAGGGATTATTTCCGGCTTTGAGAGAGTCGTCTCATTAGCCGAAAATCTCTCATTCCCGAAAGTGCTCTGCACCAATTGTTCTAACTAACAGGGATATCACTATTCTAATGTAAAAGTGAATTGGCAATAGGAAGGCCATCCAGCTGTAAAATATATGCATGATGGCAACCTCTACACCATACCAAGCTAGTGTGGAAATTGACTGTAAAACTATGATGATGAAAATAATAATAATTCATCAATGTCCAACATCCTCTTGTAAACACTGACATACACAGACCGCTGCTCTTCACACAGTATTATTTATTGACAAGTGTCAACAGAAATCTTAGTTAATTCCTGTTCAGTATGTCTGCATAAACCTTGACAGGTCCTTTTGGATTCTGGGTGGCCATGAAAGAACTACAAACCATAAACTGAGATGGTCAAGAAACAGTTGCCTCAAGTGACGCTGAGCCAAACATAGTGTGAGGACTTGACCGATTTTACTGAATAGTTTGATTATCAAATTTCATATCTGTTAACATTGAAGTCGGAAAGTAGTTTATCATTACTTGACACTTAATAAAGAGTAATGCAAAGCACAGTTATGTGTCTGTTTCTATATAAAAGAGGACAGTGGCCATTAATGAAACACCAAACACCAGTAAAACTCCTGAGACTAGCCAAGTACAGCTGTAAATACTGTAATCTGATTTCCTTTTTCAAGACCTATTTATTATTACATTCAAGTGTGGCATGTATTTACTAACCTCACTTTATATCTAAAAAAAGTAGACAAAGTGAATTTGCATTTTGCCATATAATATAAATATACAATAGAGCATTTCTAGTAATAACTAATTAAGGTTGAACACACAAGACACACCATATTATTGGTGAGCTGAGGACGATGTCGTCTGACAGTATGGACAGCCTGGAAGACATCTACCTCACCATGTTGAATCACTTGTTCGATGCAGGCATTGGCAGCACAGTACACCCCAGCACGACTCATGCCATCACTAGAGCGAGAGAGAGAGGAAAAAAAATTGCTTTAATCATACAATGAAAAATTGAAAAGCTTTTCATTAACATCAAAGTCAATAAGCTGAAGGGGTTGACAAAGTAGCATTCCATATATAAAATGTACCAGTATGTCTGAGAAACTTACAAAAGTAATAAAATATCCCAGACATTGTTCTTACGCTGAAAAGCAGATAAACAGAAAAGAAGGACTTTCACTATAAATATTCAAATTATTCTTACACATTATATAATATTTACAAGTACATCATGGGGTACATAAAATGCCTATAACAAAACATATACAGTACAAACATTACTTTAGCCTGTACTAACTTGAAGGAGCAATTCAGATTGTCCAAAGACTTTTTTTCCTGTACGTACATGTTTTTTTAAAAGTTGTTATTGTTTTGTTTTTAGCTTTTCAATAATAAAATCCCTCCCATTATATTTTGTAAATAATTATTGTACTGGAAATATACGTATGCTGTAAGAAGTACTGAACCACGATATACATTATGATCATACATGAGCGTGGTCTGACATCACGTATAGTATGCAGAAACAATAAGACATCCAAATAAGATGAAGGACATCAAAGTGTTGAGAAAAGGACAACAAGACTGGTGACCAGGCTAATGACCATGAGATGTGAAGACCAACTAAGAAAGGTAAAGTTCCCATCATTGGTTTATTAAGGAACCATGGGAATATGATCAAGATATTCAAGATCATACATGAAACATATAATAACAAGTGCTCAATATTAAGATCACACAACAGCATAACCAGTGGTCACAGTCTTAGGCTCTTCAAGACACTAAAATAAACAACAGTTTAAAATTAAACATCTTCTAAATTTTATAATGGGGCAGACATATTTATCATCCTCAGTGAGTGATTTGTAAACTGCACATGACTAAGCATAAATCCCATTAGGCACTTGTAAAGATAAGAAACAACTAAATAGACACAATGCTGTATTACATTTATGAAGCTACATGAAGATCTTCCAAAATAAACATAGCTTATGAAGTACATCTACCTACAGCATGTGAAACATTAAAGTAAACAACTTAAGAAGTGACAAACACCTCTAAACAAGTGAAACTTGACTCACGGGCTGACCACCACCACAGGTCCATAGCCAGTCCGCTGCCTCCACCGTTCCACCATATTCATGAGCTCAACAAGGGCATTAGTGGAGGTGGGTACCTTGTGTCCCTGAGGCCAACACATGAGCTGGAACAAGTGGCATGTCTTGGGTTCTGCCTTGATGCCTGCCATCAGCTCCGTGAGGGATACAATCTGTGGGGATATTATGATATAAGTTCACGAACTGTGTCTACAATAGCAGATTAACAACACACACTACCGCATAAGGAAGGGCTACAAACTAAGTTAATTAAAAACTAATCATATTTTTTTGTTACTTTTACTCAACTTTACTTTTAAATTACTGTAGAGGAATGAAGGTCATGTCACCTTAAACAAGTTGCCTTAATTATTAAGTTGGGTAACCATTAAAGATGAAGAACTTAAGTACAATAAATACTGTATTCTTTATAAACAAACCAAGGTATCGCTAACTACTATTACTGTACTTTCGAAACATAACATGCTATTACAAGTACAGTAGTACACCAAACTGTATAGTCAATATATTTACATAGCAAATATTCAGTCTGCCCACTGCCCTTAAAATGAAATTGAAAGAAATTCTAGGCTGAGCAACAAATATAATTTAGCTTGAGGCTGATGACATGTACAGTACCTCTGTGGCACAAGAAATTACCCCAAGTTAAATGATGTGGGGAGAGTAGTATATACTGTACTGTACTTGGCTCTGCAGCAGAATTATGATAAATATGCAGTTGATTAAAAAAGAAGTCAAAGAGGAGTTCAAGGAAAAGATACTCATCTATTCCTTGGAACAAATGATAAATAATCATCCATTATTAAGTAAATTCAAAGTAATTGTACATATAAGTGATCGGTCATGATCTAAATCTGATATCAAGTTAGAGGCTCAGGTAAGTTTGGTGACTTACTCCTAAAGGACATCAACACATACACTGTAGCAGATATGAGATTCTACTGAAATGAGTTATGTATAATCTTATTCAAGACGGAGGCTGAGGTAAGGGTACATATTGACTCTAAGGCTGATGACCAACTGCTAAATTATATCAACACACACAGCAGATGTGAGATTTATTAAAATGAGATTGGGGTCAGAAATATTTATCACACAGTAATGTTTAGTGCCACAGAAAACGATGTGTGGTCTAGGGTGATGGAGGAGTAGCATGAACAGGATCTTGTAAGTTACTGTAACCTTATTTACAGCACAGATCTCCATGGTTAAGTGTCTCACTGTTAAGACACTTACAGTATGTTAGGTTATGTGTATACTGTATTGTAGTTGCATCTTCCTTCTGAAGTACAGACCAGAATGAACAACATCCCAAGTCAAGCAATGAAGATGTAATGTAATATAAAGATAAGTTAGATAAAAGGAGAAAGAAAAGAGAGAATAAGACTGAGATCCTGGTGTGGAGTAAGGAAGACTCCGCTCTTTCTCCTGTGGACAGGAACAGTCAAGATAATGTACATCCCACAAGAAGTAGATATTTATAGGTAATTAACTGAAATATATCAGCTAAAACAACAACAATTAAACTATACTGTACTTACATTCTTTCCCTGGACTTCATCCACAACAGTCGCCAGCCTCGTGCGTTGAGGGAAAATAATCTGATGACACATCAAAACACAACACAGAGATAGACTAACATGCCAGTGGACCACACAAAACACTTATAAAAAAAAGTATTAGTACAAACATGACTTGAAGGAAATCCTCCTGTTATTGCTTGTTACTGACTTTCTACTTGTGGTGGGTAAGCTTAAAGGCTCTTCATTATACTGAACTGTACTTTAGAACCATTGCCACTGTTCATCAGAAGTAAAGTGCAGTATCTATGAATCACTTGGAGTTTTTATGAGCACTTGTGATTGACTTAAAAAATTTGGCACACTATAGAACAACAACATTAATGTATGGTCACTACACCCTTTACTTCTGTTGAGAGGTGATTCATGGTAAGATATATCCCGTGTAGTTATCTGTGTATACGAGTATGTACTGACAACAAAAGACAAACACATAATATCTCCGTTAGCCTGAATTCCCCAAACCCGGAACACTCTGATAACCGGAACTTAAATTTTCTCGGACAATCGTTTCCAAAGCCGGAATTTTCAGGAAAATTCTGGCTTTGGGAACAATTTTTCTAGGGACACATTTTCCGGAAAATTCCACAAAAATATTCCCAGTGCATGGAAAATTCCGGAAAATTCCAGGGTTGGGGATATTTTCCGGCTTCGAAAGATGATGTAATGCGCAACTACTGTAACTTCCGAGAATATTTTTCCATTACCCGGAAAATTCCGGGGATGAGGGACTTTTTTCTGGTTTTGAGAGAGTCATCTTGTTACGTACTTGGAAATCCCTCATTCCCGGAAGTGCTCTGCACCAATTGTTTCGGCTAACAGAGATATCACTTGTATGTATTTGTTATTTAACACATGAACACATAAGTTTGACAGTACAGTATCTGCACATAAAGACACACAAAATGACAATATTAAAATCTATCCATCTACTTATATACGTAGAGTACTGTAATTACTCGTCCTAATGACTCTTAGCAAAAATTTAATTATTGTACTGTACCCATAATTTTGCAATGCTAATTACTCAGTACCTGTGATTTTTTAATGTAATTTTGGGGTGATTTTTGTGTTATTTTAGAATGTATAAAGCATCTAAATACATTAATTGACAAATACTGTATGAGAAAAGTTATGTTATATAGTGTGACTACCAAACATGACAGGTTTCCTCTGGGTGCTGTACCAACACTGGACAATAAAGTTCATACCAAAGTAACATACAGACCAACTGCCTGGGTGGATACTGAGCTGATAGGAGGTGAAATGATAGATAAATAAATAAATAAATAAATAAATACTATTTGTTGATTATATGTAAAACTGAGCAAATCCCATCATTTCTAATTACTTTCCACAATACCATTAAGCAACTAAAGTGTGTACTGTATATAAGCAGTAAGATATCTTAACAATACTGCCATTTTTTTTAACATTTAAGTTATTAATCAGCACAAACAATACATATATAGAGTACTACTATATACATAACAAACAGAACCTCTCTATGTTACATTCTCTTTAAGGTCAAATTTCTATAGCACATTTTTTTTAAGATTACTGTACAGCTTAGAGACATGAACGGGATCAATGTTGCAGGTGTGTGAGGTGTTGAGGCCAAGTGGGGTGGGACCTCCACTCACATCTTTCCTCACTACTTTTAGTAACTCGTAATTTAGTTAAAGGCAAAAAGTTGTCTCCCATCTTGTGATAATTGTGCCAGCAAAACGAAGTACTTATCAAAGCCATTACAATGCAGGACAGGTATTAGGCAAATACAGTAAGAACATTATTATGTGAATATCACAGCCAACACAATAGTCTTAAGAGATGGATTACTGTACACACACAAACACTTACCAGTAAACAGGTTAGTGCGTCAGCTGCAAAAAATCATCTCTGGACATTAAAATATTGACTACCACAAATGAACAACATACCACAACAAAAAACAGGTCAACACCCAGTCACCAGATGTTAACAAATTACTTTACCTTCTTGCTGATTTTGAACACCCAGGAGCGAATATTTTGGTAATGTTGGTGACTTGTGTGGTCAATGGTAAAAACGGGTCCATATTTCATTGATTTCTGTTTGTCTGGCCAAAACGGGGGATAGTGCTGTTCAGGGATAGGAAGAGAGAATAAGAGAAAATCAATACAAAAATATTACCATACTTTCTAAAATGTTCTAACAAAAAATTTTTAAGGAAACTTACACCTTTTAATCAAGTGAGTGAAATGTATACCGGTAGTAAACCTGATCATACTTCAGCTAATTTTACCGTGTGAAAGAATTCAAGTGTTAACAATACCAAGGAGCATATTTTTGTAGCTCAAGATAATCTTTTAAGAAGAGTTTACATGTATGCCATGGGAGGCTAGGTACAGTCGCCTGCACTTATACCTTGTACAGTAGCTGGTTCATTTTGTGAGATGTGGCAATTCTGTGGAATGCTTATGTAGCATCCTTAGTCTGACTACTTTTGTGAGGTTCCTTGAGGTCATTCAGGGAGTTTTAATATGATGTACACAAACACATAGTTGCCACATCTCATAAAACGTACCAGCCATTGTATAAGTGCAGGCAACTGTACATTTTGTCTCGTAGATGTGATAAACCCACAAACAAAAATGTATATCACAAATATGGAAGTCGTGGGTAATTTTCTACTGGAGCATGACAGCTTCTCTTTACTGATCATTTCCCATATTAGCCACAAAGTGCTGTAAATGCCTTCCATAATCACAATAAGACAATAAGTATTCCACAAATTTCAGATCAGGTTTAACACTTGCCATTCAGAATAGTGCATCTTCCTCCCCCAACAAACCCCTCTCTTTCCACATCCATATATTCCTTTACTTGTCCTATACAATAATGTCCTTCTCCTCAAACCCACACACCTCTTTCCATGCATGCTGTACTGTGATAGACTTCTCACAGTATAGTATCAGCAAATATATCCATTTCACTAAACTGTACATGCATATAAATCATTAAGAACCACAATCTTCAATTAGAAAAATGGTATATAAATATCTAAGATGTTAAAATAATACAAGGTCTATAATTAACAACTGACTGTAGGAAGATGGGCAGACACCAGTCATGACTTATGGCATATGGACAAGCTCCTTATCCTAACTAAAAAAAACAAGTATCCATTTCGAGAAAAAATCAAGGCTTGACTGAAAGATGTATGACCACTTTTGGATATGAATAAGGCCAGTCATTCGTTCTTTATACCTTCCTGTAACAAAACATTTACAGCCGGTCAGTCACATTTCAACCATAGGTAAACGGAGCTCATAGATATCTTTTGACCCAACTTGACGTAAGGTTTCCACTATGTTTAGTCATCCTGCAAGACATGTTGGGTGTAACAAAAGGGGAATTCTCATGTCTTGGAATGAAG
This sequence comes from Homarus gammarus, assembly GCA_958450375.1. Classification (NCBI taxonomy): domain Eukaryota; kingdom Metazoa; phylum Arthropoda; class Malacostraca; order Decapoda; family Nephropidae; genus Homarus; species Homarus gammarus. The sequence goes on from CAUDMG010001926.1 coordinate 753,629, forward strand.
AATCTACGGGACACTTGATGTCTAAAAAGGCAAGCACAATTCTATAAAAAAAAATTGTCGAAACAACATCAACAATTCAAAATTTCTTAATATATGTCACACTGAGATCACCAAGACAGGAAAAAGCTCTAAATTTAGCCACAAGACTTACATAAATTAACTTTAATACCCGAATTCAATTATAAATCTTTGAATTCATAGTACCATAATAATTGCATATTTAAATTAACCAATATACATAATTTTGAATGTGTTGATTATATGATTAATTTATTAGGGAAACAGAGGAATGGTGATGCAAGGCGGGAGTTGTCTCACTGCTCCAGATCTCACACTGGAAAGAGACTAGTGATGAATAGTGTTTTTTATTTTAATTCTTCTTAATGGATGTACTGTTGAACTTCAGTGCAGCTAAATAATTTTACAAGAGGATCAAGATAAAAACAACCTTCAAGTAATTTTAAATCAGATTAATAACAATAGTTTTATTTACTACACCAAACATTTTCTTGTTTTCAAAGTTCCTCGTGATACAATGTGTTTTAGTTACAGCCTACGGTATGTTCCCTCAGCTGCACAGAAGTACTCAGTAACCCAATAAAAACCAGTAGGGGGGTTTTCTAGTAAAGTACAGTACAGTACAGTACAGTACAGTACAGTACAGTACAGTACAGTACAGTACATGCTTCTAAAGAAAACCTGTATTGGAAAGAGCAAATGAATGTTGCACTATAGCAAAACATTTGTGATTTCTACTGATTCAGAAAAAATTGAGGATTGAAAGGAAATAGGTTAAAAAATGAAAAACAGAATGTCTCTCTTCTTTCAGGGGGAGACATACTGAAACTCTACAGTAAATTTCAACTGATACACTCATCTCTGTATTTTGCCTTGGGAAGAAATATACAATAAAGTATCATATTACTAGCATCATCTTATATACAGCAACAGTCATAACATCTCGTACTGTGACGTGCCTTTGTTTATATCCCATCAACACAAAGGCTCAGCATATCTTAACTCTCTGTCAGATAAGATGGCAAACAAAAAAATAGATTAAAAGATACAAATGTTGCATAAACTTCCTGGATGCAGATGTTTTGTATATCACTGTAAACTTCCATCAGCAAGAATGAGTGTTCAGTAGGTGGGTTCATAGGGAAGTGGAATATAAAGTGTTGAAAATTCAGTTGTCTTTATATTATGAAATTTTCTCCACTTTTCCAAAATAAACTATGTTATTTGAATACTGTATACATAAATAAATAATGAAAGGGACAGGAGGTATTGTATCTGTACTTTGTAACACTTTGCTGAAGGTTTTATTAATGAGTAATAAAAAAAACTCATTCAATGGTAATAAGTAGAGACAAACACCCCATTGGCAGCAACAGGAGAAATAACAGCAACAATAATACGATACAAGTATTAATAAGTATTAATTACACAAAAATTACTTCACTTCACATATATACCAAAAGATTAAAAGTTATTTCTCCAGGTAACATGTCAATGAGTTAATTATTTCTTAAGAATTCCCTCATTGCAGTATGAGTCAGTAGTGAGTGTCCATACCACAGTGTTGGTGGGGTTACAAAGGACCACCACCGCAGGACAATCGTGGTCAAAAACCAGTGACCAAAGATCTCCCAGGGTCTGAGACGTCGGCCACTCCGTCACTATGTACTCCCGCGGGTGGGTGTAGCCCTGAAAAGATGGGACCAAACTCCTTGTATGTGGAGGCAGGGGGCTCTCAGAAGGAAGAGTAGTGGCAGTAGAGAGCTAGAATGCTTACTTCTCTGTTGATAAGACTACAACATACTGTATCATAAGTGTGCATTTCCATTGACAATTTTAACACTAAACAAAATCATTAAAGACTGGTGAAGTGTAACTTACAAACCTTTAAGAAGTATTTTCATAAAGGTTTGAAATACACAATGACAACAAACTGTAAACACTCTAGCTACACAGAAGGTGGGGGAGGTGGGTGGGTCTCGGTGATGACACGGAAGTGGGGCCTAAATCCAGGCAAGTTTAGAGGTGGTTTAGTTAAAGCAAGCAGCAGGTGTGGTGATCCATTCATATATTACTAAAATTTTAAGGATATGAAATTATATACCTACACAAAGTTATTATTAATATAATACAATGTACTTCAATACAGTAATGTACATGTAATACAGCAATAAAATATATGTCTGTACTGTACTAAATATAAAATAGATTACCCCTTTGTTCTGCTGTTGCTTTATAAATAATTTAAAGTAAAGAAAGTGCTTTGATGGTGAAACTTATACATACAGTACCATATATACTCAACCTACAGTATATTCTTCTCTTCCTCTATACAGATTTAGTTCTTAAAAAAGGCACTGCATTTGTTTTATTAAATGAACAGCATCAAAGCACTTCCCATAAGATTTTACAGTGAGACTTAAGATTGAGATTTAAGTGTATTGGCTTTTTTTAGGCATCTTACCGAGGCCTCCAAGGGTGAGGGGTTGCACAGGACTACGACGGAAGTCACCTCATGGTCGTACACAAGGGACCAAAAGTCGGAGGTGGTCGACTTCAGGGGCCACTCGGACACTATGTATTCCCGGGGCCTCAAGTACCCCTTTGGAGCCGCCACAAAACACAGACGGAAAAAGGCAGTGGCAAAAATAAGGTAAGAGGGTCAGGAGATTGAGTGCTGGCTAACAAAATACTTTTAAAAGACTTTCCATATTTGACGTTCTAAAACTCGGGGTTAAATACACTCCGTAACTTTGCTCTCTCTCTCTCTCTCTCAACCTCAGATCCTCAAGTGTGTGTATAGGATAGTAGGGATATGGTTCAAAATACCAAACAAATATCTTTCCATAAAAATTAATGAAAATATTTTTAAAAAACAATCAAGGACAAAAACAATCCCCATTCCAGGTTTAAAAAATCTATGAATCTAAAGTAATAAAATAACATGCACCGGATCACTAAGGTCAGGGAAGGGGAGAAACAAATGAGGGTTCTTTAATTTAGGTTTAGGGTCGTGTTGCAAAGTTTGGCTCTGTGGATATCTCAAAACACTAACAGTCAAGCAGACACCTTATGGTACAAAAAAGAAGTAAAGTATCCAAACATTAGGTAGTAAATCTTATGTACACAAAAGGGTTCATAAGCTTATTACATTACATGATATATCTGTAAGACATTGACACGGTCTTTTGATATGGCAATGTTATCTATTATTATGATCAGATACAAACTATAAACTATTTCATTACCGTAATAAAAAAAAAAAGTTTCAGTAAATCAACTATGATATTGAAATAAATATTGAGCATATGACATTAGTAGATGTTTTTTATATATACTCACATCAACACAAACTGCGTTAATGTAATCGGTGTTGCTGTTGCCTTGGAATGATGTGATGTACGGTCTGAAGTTGTCAGCTGAAGGAGAAGAGAAATTAAGTTATCAGTCACAAATAACTATACATACAGTATTTTATGTTCTAAAATTCTGTAGTAATGAAAGTTTATTTACAGTTCTGTACAGTACAGTATATAGAACTGATTTACAAATATATATGAGAAAGTCCAATAAGTACTATATGAAAATTTTAACAGTAAATATCTCCGTTAGCCGGAATCCCTCAAACCCGGAACTCTCCGATAGCCAGAATTGAAATTTTCTTGAAAAATCGTTCCCAAAGCCGGAATTTTCCGGAAAATTCCGGCTTTGGGAACGATTTTCTGAGGGGCTCAGTTACCAGAAAATTACGAGAAAGTTTTCCAGATACCCGAAAAATTCCGGGGATGGGGGATAGTTTTAACTACTTAACCCTTTGGCTCCCAAAGGTTCCCATAAGCTGAATAAAATCATCTGACAGTAGACCCAGAATAAAATTACAGTGTGACAATTGGCGGAAAGGGTCATTCGAAAGAGATTTTAACCCCTTAGCTCCAGGTTTCCCTTTAAAATGTTCAGGCAGTAGCTAGAAAAAATATTAAAGTGCAACAATCAGCAGGAAAGGATTAAAAGCAAAGGGCAGTAAGTAGTGTACATGACAAACAATGAGATGCAGATAAATAAAGATAACACAATGAACCAAAAGGTATGAAGTACAATCACCCACAAAAGTCCTGTCACCTCTCCTTCATGAACCCCGAGATTCAGACTCATGAATCCGAAGCATCTATGGACAGAGTAATGCATCTGTGTCTATTGCTTCGGGTTCACGAATCTGATTCTCGGGGGTTTGTGGTTCAGGAGGAAAGACGACAGAACATTTGTGGGTTAATAGGACACCTCAACCAAAAATTCTGGACATACTGAGACAAAAAATATGTTCTAAAAGACACTGTAACACATGCAACAGTGAACACCAATTAAGAGAAATACAATTACAAGGCAACATAACACAATATATCAAAAGACATAAAAGACAAGATTATAATTATCAGGGGCTGTATAGATGGGAAATGCAAAAGCTATGCTGTGGCAGGTTGAGGAGAACAGAATCAAAGGGCAATACTGACGAGGAACACAGAGAACGTTACGATTCTTGACTCGGTTGTCCGCTCGGTGCCCGCCCGCACAGTCACCGATGGTAAACCTTGGAGTCATCTTACAAATTTTCTGAAACATTAGAAACAAATTATAGTGATAAATGATAGTGGGGTAATTATAAGTGAGGCCATATTCCATCACTATGTTTATACTGTACTATATTAATATGCTGATTTCCGCATAGGGAAAAAGATAACACGAAGTTCTCGAGCGCTTTTGTGTATTTCACATCTTCAAGGGCCTCTACTTACCAAAGGCACAGGTGAATCTAGGTTGACAGTAATACGATAAAGGTACCATAATTTATCATAAGTTATAGTACAAAAAACTTAATCTACTCTAGCTATCGAAATATCTGTCATATATTCAAAACAAATGAACTTTTATCTTTTCAAAGACATGGAAAATGTAAAAATGAAAAGTATATCTCCAATTACAGTAATCACTCTCAATAACAGACTTCTCAATAGTGGATATTCTCAATAACAGAATCCTCCCAATAATGGACAGGGCTTGCACGAATTAGTTTGGTAGATTTATCAAAGTTTACTGTATATACTAAACAAATAAATGCATCAACCACATCAGAAACAAAGATGGATTTACACCAATAAAAATCATACACAGTCCAGAATACTTAACTTTATCCTGTATTTTCGTATTAGACCTTTGGGGAAACCTTCATTATGAATATTATCAAATATAATGTTTAAGTTTATTTGTCATGATGATGTATGGTAACAGGACAACAATGCATCATAAACATACAATTCATACCACTCATCATTCTAAGTTTCCTCTCAAACACTTCCGAGTATTCTAAAGCATAATTTTTTTTTAGCTACAGTGGAGGAAATTAACCTACAGAGTAGCTGGTGTGACGTTATAACAACTACAAAATTCTTATTGTATAGAAGCACATTAGAACAAGATTATGTAGTAAATAAAATAAATGTATATAAGTGCCTAAACCCTTGTGTATGGTTTCCCTTCTGTGCTGAATAAAATTACCTACCATTACCTACCATTACCCACCATTACCTACCATTACCCAAATAAAACATTAACAGTGATATTCCCGTGGTAAAGGGATTAGTGGAGAGAGTCTACAAACTCTTTGTGTATGGCTTCCCCTCTGTGCTGAGTAAAATTGCCTGGAATTACCCAAATAATATATCAAAAGTGGCATCCCCGTAGTGAAGGGGTTAAGCAGATCTGCACACATGCATTTAAAAAAAGCTATATTAATGGTTATTTAAAGCAGACTAATACATAAAATAATTCCACATAAATGGCTTTCGCATCCATGCCATAATTAACACTCACAAAAGTCACCAGACATGTGTTACATTAAACAATGGATAACTCTTCAACATAACAACCAGACAGTATGATGAAACAAGTCAATCCTTCTGAGAAATATAGGACTTCACCTCAGTACATCATAAGTATAACAAACTCATGAACTTGTGTCAATCATCCTCAGAAACACTGCTCAAGGACAGATGGTTCTCCCACTTCCTTGGGACTCTGGTACACAGCCTGACATCCCACAATATTTTGCACATTTTTTAGTTCCATATTTTGTTATTTAATCTCTTTTCTAGTATTTTCTTAAACTTATACTTTTATCCTTTTAATTAACAATCAAGTGTTATTCAGGCAGACCCTATGCTTTTCAATTATTTATTCAATATTATGCTGGTACAAGGAGACACTTGTATCTGTGTACCCATCTAGTTAATGGGAGCAAACACTGAAAATATTCACCAATTGCAGTTACGACCCTTTAAAAAGGGAGATTTAGAAACAAAGGTCACCATATGAGTTAAGGTGATGAATAATGGCACCTGAATAGCCTGAGCAACATTACCTTCCATTGTTTACTGACTTAAACATCTGGGGAAGTAATATGGTTACACCACTTGTTTCCTGCTTCACAAGAAAAGTGGGCAAATTCCAGCCTTTACATATTTTCAGTTCCAAGAACTGTTTCATTAGAGATATCAATACAATTGACAGCTCAGCCAGAGGTCAACTGTGTCAAGGAGAGAACTTGATTACATAGTTAGTATGTGGTCATTTAGTCATGGGCGTCTGGACCGTAAGGTGAGACCATCCAATTTGAGGGTGAGACAGTGTCACAGGAACCCTATTTTAGAGGATTGCTGCAAGGCTGACATAATATTCACTGCTTAGAGATTATTGCATGGTTCCCTATGATTTGCAAAAGAAAAACCCTTGAGGGAGATTGTTTTGTCAGATGAACCTAAGTTGGATTGTTTAACAAGAAAAATAGGGACTATATCACAAAAACTGTTTTTTAGAAAAAACGGCATTATTAGGAAAGTTGAGCAAATGCCATGTTCCATCACAAGTATTCTTTTAGCAGTAGAGTAAGATTATGTTTTGTTGGGGTTAGTCCTGATTAAGACATTGTGAGTGTGGGCTCTGCCTCAAATGCTATTCCCTTCCCAGAACCTAATGGGGTTCAGGAGTTGGTCTGAGAAGGATTTCCTCTCCTCTTGTAGGTTTACTTCTCTTTTTTCTGAGTCTTCCTCTGGCTTTGATTCAAATAAGGGAAGGATAAGGAGCTAGCTTTTGGTTAATCTCTGCATGATTGAAGAACACAGGGTTGACCCTCTTTAAATATGCTTTCACAAATAAGCAACAGTCAGGCCAAGGCTTGGATACTTTTCCATCATCCCAGTGAAGTTTATCTTGAAGCTTGGCAGGAGTGAGGTAAGGTTCTAGATATGCTTTATGACTGAAGAAGAGCAACAGAAGTTAAGGTTGTGCACTTTTGTGATACCATAACTTCTCAACTTTTAATATCAAATGAAAACCATTACTTCCAAGTCTTCCTCTTTTAAGGAGGAGGATTTTAATGGAGATGTTTCACTAATTGTCTGATTAGTCAGCCTCAGACATCAACCAGAAGACTTAAGTGTAAAATACCCGAGTCTCTTTTACAGACTTGACTGTAAAACGAGATTTCTAGGATTAATCCATAATTTACCATAGTGTGTGAGCAAGTGGAGATTGTGACTCAACAGAGTACTGAGTGTTGGTGCAGAACCTCAACACTTGTCCACTATACATGGTCAGTGATCAACATAAAGATACTGTATAACACTAAATTAACTGTACGAAGAATTAACGTGATAAACACATTACACTTACAAACTATCAATAAAACTTTTGAGTGTTATCTCTCCTCACCGCCAGAATGAATATATACTTGTGTGCTACCATTTACTTGCGTTAAGTCTCTAAATTTGTTAACCTTTTAGAAACAAACTGGATAAGCACAGACAGATCAAACTGACATGTGCAATTACAGTCCTGAGAATTTGTAGCAGCACCACTCACCCCACCAATTGTTGTCCAGAAGTGAAAGAACATCTGGATATACAGGCCAGACATATTCACCCACAACAGACCTACATAATGTATATAATCTTCTTGTATGACATCATTTATTAATGTGAACCTAAGACTCTTGTACAATACCATGAGAATAATGTAGATTGGGCAATGGTCTCATAACATAAGAGCCTTCTCATGTACTCAATACTGTTAAGAGCAATTATTACAAGTATTGAAGTGTTGCTCAACTCTTCCCTACAGTATTACTAGCCATCAGATAAAGTCATTTAGAAATAATGTTGGAAAAATATGAGTGATAGATATTCTACTATTTTGATTGTCTCTTTTGATCTGAGGAACAGTGAACACAGAGTTATTTATTTGATATAATATTCATCTACCATGTTCTGTATGTGGTAAAGAATACATGAGTGTAGTATATCATTACAACCATAAATACAAAATATATTCCCAGATCTCTTTAAATGTTCTATATCTGTTAACTTTTCTTGTAAATAATTATCAAATACTATAGTTTAATAAAAGTGAGAACTATTAACTTTTTTCATATTATTAGTTTTATCATGCATAGTAAATGACTGCTGTGTCGGTTCTCATGATACCAATTAGTACTGTTCATTAACCACCAAAAATTATCATTCATTACTTCTGTTCACTTTTTCATCTTCTATCTATTACATTAAAATTTTCCATTACATTTATCATCATATTCACTTTTCATAATTATCTTAAGAAACATTAACATTACAGGGTAAGGTGCAGTACAGTACAGTACTATCAAAAGTTCATCTAAATGTACATAATTATGATCAACCTCTGTTTGACCAAGGCTGTGGCCACCACCTTCACTAATGCTATTTGTTTATTAAATACCTAATAAGTGAACATGATAATGTATAAGGTGCATAATAGTCATGTGTGTGTGTGTGTGTGTGTGTGTGTGTGTGTGTGTGTACTCTTCCACACACACACTATAATGACAACAATATACTGAGAGATCAACGCCTCTCAACAGATCAGTATCAACATATACCATTCAATATTTGATTACAGGACTTGAAACTATAATACTTATGGCTAGTAATCCACAACACAGAGACAGCATATTAACAAAGGTATAAATTCCTTTTAGTATATATTACTAGAATAATGTAAATAAAATAAATAAGATTCTTATTAAACAACTACAGTATCGTGTGGTGGTGAGTGTGGGGTCATCTATAAAAGTCCACTTGCCTTTTTTCCTGAGCCACAAACCCCAAGATTCAGTCTCGTGAATTCGAAGCATTTATTGACAAAAAATAAAGCATCAGTGTCTAGTGCTTCAGGGCCATGAGTCCGAATCTTGGGGTTTGTGGTTCAGGAGAAGAGGCAATAGGACTTTTGTGGGTGAGTGTACCTGTGTAAGGCTCTAGGCTGGACTGACACATTATATGTGGATACCTTAATGTAACGTCAAGAGTGATGCGTCTATTAATCACATAGCCTGAATATTTTACAATACTGTACAATATTTTACCAGAATAAAATATCTTGAAATGATAGTTTAAATATCTTACAATACCAAAATGAAGTGTTTTAGTATCTCTGTTCTGCCAATGAAGGAGAACACTTTTTCACACATCAATGCATGGCACACAACAACACACGGAGGAATCACTTTAACATGTCCTGAAAATCCTCCACCTCAGCAAGGCTTATGTTGTGTGTGGGCATCATACCACTACAGACGTGTGGACAGTTACTATCAAAAGTGCAAGCTGTACACTATCACTTATGAGAAGTTTATATATCACATGTGCAAGCTGTGTATAAGACATCAGTGAATATACATTATGGTCGTGTGTGTGTGTGACTATAGTAATATATTACATTGACAAATAGTACACTGCAATAGAGAGACAGTACACTAATGCACAATACTATTTCATTAGCTACTTGTGAGCAGAATACAATGTTACACGTGTGATGAATATATATATATACAGTATCACCATACAAGCAGATAGTACATTATCACATATGCTAAAGTTTATCATCATAAAAAAGTGCATAACTACTTCCATAGTGTAGTCACACATACAGACAGCACCCTGTAATACACAACTGACTGCACGATCAAAGGCATTGATGACACACGGACTGTAAACAAGTGACCAAGACTGTACACAAGATGAAGCCTGACACAACCTCATTACCAATGATTCCTCAACCACTGGAGAAGCTTGCAAGGAAATAAAAGACAAATTACACAAGACACAAACTACAGACATTGATTTCATACAACAAGACACAAAATATGTATGAATTACAGTACAGTAATGGCCAGAAATCCTGTCCCCTCTCCTCCTGAATCATGAACCCTACGATTCAGACTTGGGGTTCGTGGAGCAGCAGGTGAGGCGATAGGATTTGTGTGGGTGACTGTACCTATAAAATTACTGTTATGTTGAATAGCTAAATAAAGTACTGTGTATTGTACAGTAGTATATTGTAAAGGTCATATCATAATAATGTATTTGAGAATAAATACATTTTCTGTACTCTTTATTACTTTTTTATTTTATTCTTTAATCTAAATTACTAAATATGTGACTTTAAATTATAATATCCAAATTAAAAGTTACATGTATTATCTTTCAGTGACAAAGGAACAAGATCTCTCTCCTCTGGTACTACAAATGACTCCTAAGATACAGGAGGTCCTATGATGGAAGAAGCTTACCAATAAAATGCACAAGTTTGTATCAGTTATCTAAAATGATGGACAGCTCTGGAATGGTGGAGAAACTGGTACAATAGAAGATGAGGCTGATTTTTTCCAAGGAAGTTTGAATTCAAGATATGGGTGAGTGTTGGAGAGAGTTCAATTGGTTGCCCCATGAAAGTGATGAGGGAAAGAAGGCAAGTATACAACTGTGGTGGAGTCCATTGGAATGAAAGGTACAGTTTGGTTTACCCCCATGTGTTGTAGAGAGTCATGGGTAGAGTGTCAAGTATCAAGCAAGCAATTAATGTTTTTTTTGTTTTTTTAGATATAGATATGAACCAAGAAGAGCAGACAAAAATAAAAATGATACTGATATTACTTTTTACTTTTATTTTGTCTTGTTAGCTAAGAGAGCACTTGGAAATCCTACATCTAATACTTGGTTCCCACTCTATGGAAATTGAGTTGGTGATAAGGACATCCAGCTGTAACATGTGCTTCAAATTTGCCTGATGGTAACTGGGAGGACACCTTGCTATCATTCAATCACACCTCACGCAAGCTGGGAAAACGACCCTAAAGTGATGATGACCCTAAAGATGATGAAAGAAAACCGCACGCTGTAGGAGAATGAGTGTGTGAGGTCATAAATAAACAAGAGGGAAAATGAAGACCTGACATAAACACAAACATACCGTAAATGAGGAATAGAATGAAGGCGTTTTGTAGACAAGAACACTGTGGGTCTTAAGGGATCAACTATACCATGAACAAGAAGAGAAGTGCATGGAGGAGATTCTTCATGTGCTACACTGCAGGACAGTGATAGTCTTACTACCTGTACTTCTATGTCTTCATATTCAATAAAATAATGAAATGAACAGACATGAAAACAGGAACAAACCGACAAATCAACCGCAAAGTCAAACTGTATTACATAAAAAAAATTAAACATAATACCCTGTAGTGAACACAAAACACTCTTACCTCGAACTCTATCTGATACTCGCTCTTGTTCCCGTTGATCTTCATAGACTTGTGTTTGAGACGTTGAGACAGTTCACTAACGGGGAAGAAGGAGTAGCCACATAAAAGGAACTCCTCCAGGGCATCGTATACGAACCGATACTGATTCTGCGAAACAAACATTGGACTCGGCTTTCAACAGTATATGGACGTGAGAAGTGTTAAGCATAGTCATGTAAGTAAAATATTAAGTGAGATTCATATTATATGAATAAAATAAATGTAATCAAACCTTACAGTGAGATACTAAATTCATCACCCTATCCACTTAGCCCTCTCGTGGTCTTTTGATGCAGATTGTGTCGCTAAGCGCGCCCGTGCTGGCCCGAACCTCCCTGCTCAGCTGTATCTTACACTGAGAGCACCCCTTCCTGTAAGCAGAAATGCTGGAACAGTGGACTGGCCCTATCAACCACCCAAGTTCCTCCCACTAGCCACGTGGGCTGGCAGATGCATCTCTAAGGGTGCTACCTGGGTCTGAATCACTCTACCCAATGTTTACTTAAATAGAAAAGCATTCCTGTTTCCAAAGCAACCTGCATCAAAAGACTGTGACGGGGTGAGATTGCAAATGACGCTATTTGCATCAAAAGACCACGAGGGGTTGAGATTTCCGACCATGGCCATGAGTACCACAGGGTTAAAGATATTAAATTCATCATCCTATCCACTTTGGGGGGGGGGGGGGGGGAGGTAAAGTTTGTACTGTACCACTGTCTCGATCAGTCCTGGACGCGCCTGCTTCAATCTCTTGACATAACCATAGATGTCGAACTTCCCATCTTCCTCGTGTAGCTCAAGGTTGGCGTCAACAGCCATGTACACACCCGTCCTTGCACCTCCGTCACTAGACAGAAACACTCGACTTAAAAATTTATATCAACAAACTTAAAGATTACATAGATTACAGTGTACATGCAGTACTGTATTACATCCTCTCAGTAGCGTTTCTCTTTGTACCCAACTTGAATTCAGTGATATTTCTAGTTTTTCTTATCTTTTACATTCATTTCATTCACTCATAGTCAGCTTAACTCAAATCAGCTGAATTAGACTGTTAATTTATCTTCTATTCAAGTCCTGTTATGCCATGTCAGTGCATTACCTACCTATCAATCTCTTCTCCCCATCTTCTTCACTCAGATTCACATTAAACTCTAAAAGTCATAAATTATTGATATCCACAAATATTAAACAAGACAGCTGATTGTCTCTCCACCTGCAGTGTACTATGATGGGGCCGTCAGCTGGAGTGAGGTTGGCTTGCGTCCATAATTTGATTCTCCGCCGGAACTCTAAGAGGCCATTAATGAAAGGTTGCGTGTGTGACGGCCATTCTGTGTAGTGGAACTGTACTATTTCTCTCTCTTCTTCAGGCTGTTGGAGGAGAAGGAAAATATTTGATTACTGTCGCCCATTTAAACAAACAAAACTTTATCAAATTTATATGATACCGCAGTACAGTATATACTGGGTAATGCTATTGTTTTCAAGTGACTTCCTTTTGAAATTCAATATACTGAATATAGTGTAGTGCAACTTGAATCTAAATACAGGTATCCGTACACTCGCTCAAAAAAGTATCTTTATGGAGGGGGCTGATGACTTTCAAAAAGAACAATATGACTCCTGTTGTCTCAGTAGGGTTGCCCAAATTCTTCGTCTGCTGTGTCATATTGTCTCATATAAAATCATAGATATACTGTACTTTTTAGAGAGAGTGTACAGTGAAATTACAAACAATGCTAAGAAGAGAAACTGAAAGATTTATACTTACAAGGCTGAGTATATATAAAGCTCTATAACTAAGAATAGGTCAAAATAGGATAGACATAATCTTAGACCCAAAAATTATGAGTTACTGTACTAAGGACCCAAAACCAACCACTAAGAGAAGGTAATAATATCTCACATGTCCCTCTAAGCTGAGTTTTAGCGTGCGGATCTGGAAGTTAGCGAGTTGCTCTTCTTTTAGAAGGTCGACCTTGATGCCCTCATAGTGATCAGGGCAACCAACCATCGCTGGCCAGTATTGTACACACATAACCTGATGGTGAGAAAAATGGGATATTGAAAGCTGTTGGTTATTTAAAAGAACATAGATATGAAAGGTATGTCTAGTATCTGACAAAGGTACTGTACAGCAGTAGTGTGCTAACCTCTTATCACTACATCCTGGGTTCAATCCCCAGGTCGGATGTGAGAAGGATGTCTATGATATTCAACTGTACTCCAGGTTTGACTGCTATCACTTGTAACTGTTTCAGCTGATATCAATTTTATAATCTCACTTTATTCAGTAATATTATCATCCAGACCATTAAGTATAACTATATTACTCTACTTAAAACTTATCTTCTTGTGCAGTGAGAGATAATTAACTAGTTTATTATACTCACAGTTGACAGCTGTCCTCGATGATCTAAATGTATTAATTTCCTTCTTTTAATTTTCATTTCATTTTCTCAAAAATTTATATTACTTTTAATGGGTGACTGAATGACCTCAAACTTATATAGTCAAATAATTTCCTACAACAAGCACAACATCTAACTCTTCACCAATATACCTCCAAGTTACTGTAAAGTTTTATTGCTTACCTTAATAAAATCGAATGTTTTGGTAAGCATGACGATAATACGGGATTTCTGTTGCCACACCAGCCGCCAGAAGTCACAAATAGTGTTTTCTAATGGGCCCTGTGTCGCTACATAGGCCTTTGGTGTTAGAAGACTCTATAAGAAGATATAGTGAATTAAAACCAGTTAAACTTGTGTCTAAAACATGATATGTATTGGGCCAAAGACTGAGGTCAACACAGTGGGCCAGAGAGTGGTCAGGGCATTTAGTTAAGACAGTGATGAACCAGAGGTCAGTACAGTAAAGACTTTAAACACTACTCAAGATAAAGGTCAAAATAGTATTAAATAATACAGTGATCAAGCAGAGGGACTTGTGAACAACTGTGCTTGAACTGGATCTTTAAAGAACCTAAATTGCTTCAGTTTCTACAGGGGTCTTGAGTCATCAAATAAATCTACATGTTAATGACACTGAGGATGTACTCTGGCTTCCTGTAAGGAGCTTGAAACTTACATTAGTACTGTACATTAATATTAAAAAATAGGAAATACTCTCTCTCTCTCTCTCTCTCTCTCTCTCTCTCTATATATATATATATATATATATATATATATATATATATATATATATATATATATATATATATATATATATATATATATATATATATATTTTATGAAAATCCACAATGAAAACGTGGATAAGATAAATCTTGATAAAATCACACGGGAAAATGGAAACAACTCCGTTGTTTCCATTTTCCCGTGTGATTTTATCAAGATATATATATATATATATATATATATATATATATATATATATATATATATATATATATATATATATATATATATATATATATATATATATATATATATATATATACTGTACAGTCACCTGCACTTATACCTGGTACAGTGGCTGGCACGTTTTGTGAGATGTAGCAACTCTGTTTTTATTTACAACAAATTAAAACTCCCCGAATGACCCTAAAGAACCTCACCATAGTAGTCAGACTAAGGATACTACATAAGCATTCCTGGACAGGGTCGCCACATCTCACAAAATGCACCAGCCGTTGTATCATGTAAAAGTGCAGGTGACTGGGTACCAATACAAATTAAAATGCTGCACCGCTCCTCTCACACCTTACCTAATACACATATAACTACTAAAATGTAAATCTCTGGCAGACGATCACAAAAGGTTGATGGTAACTTACATCAACATATGAGGCATTGACGTAGTCTGAGTCTGGGGAATCAGGCAGTGGATCCAGCACCACTCTGTTGTAGTCATCTGTCAGAGAACGGCAGAAACATTAGCCTCTTGAAGAAAAGATGATGTAGCAAATTCTACGGCTGAGATTTATATTGGAGCTCCACTTTCACCTAAAGATTAACAGTCACTTGAAGTTCCACTCTCACCCACGATCCTCTGTCACTTAATGTCGAGGACCCACTACCCACCACAAGTTCTCCAACCTGTGCTACTTGTGTGGGGTTTCATGATAACCCTGGAGGGTGGTGGGGAGTAGGGTTTCCCGTTTTGGGGGTTTCTTAACATCCTGAGATTCTGGAACAAACCAGGATATTTCCCGGGATCCAAGGATTTCCCGAATCAAGTGATATTTGTACTAACTAATGCTATATGCTAATCCTACATACTTCATTAGTGTAGTATCTGTAGATTATTTGATAGACAATTGATTTGATAAGTTATATTACACTGAAGCAAAGTTCTCTTTATTAACTTGCATATTGGTGTAAAAATAGGTACATGATATGATTAAACAAGCAAAATTTTAATTAAACTCATTCCATTCCTCAGTTTTCAGTCTATCAAAATATTGCCAAGCATATGACTCGCTATTCCGTCGAGTCCATAGTTTAGCAAAATCACCTGAATAACAATAACAGCACTAAGTAGGCACTATGTTAATTTATCATATCAGTCACATGTCCGTACTCTGTATCATGCAAGCCAAGATACACCATTATATCATGGCTTACATTTTGGCATCATATACAGACAGATTACTCGACAGTCAACACACCTCTGCAGGGAGATAAACACGTCTAAGGCCAGTACCCAAGCAAGACGCGATGAAGGCCACAAGTCTACAGGAACGGTACGCGTCACTTCTGTCAGACTCTCTCTCTCTCTCTCTCTCTCTCTCTTTCATGCGTTTTTTGTATTTGACATAGTGCAAATCAGAGATAAGGAATAACAATAAGAATCCTGGGATTTGAACCAAATTCCCGGGAAAAAAAACATAACCACTTACACCCGGGATCCCGAGAAGGAAACAGTGGGGAGGACCCTGTATCCTTCTACCCACTCCCCACACCATCTTCCTTCTACCCACTCCCCACACCATCTTCCTTCTACCCACTCCCCACACCATCTTCCTTCTACCCACTCCCCACACCATCTTCACCACAACCACCATAACATCCGCCATCACTAGTGAACTCAAGATAAGTTGTTGTGCCTATTTCTTTATTTCTCAACACCTTTACTGTGGCCCCCTAACCTCAGTTACCATCTGTAATTTTAGCATTACAGAACTGTGTTGTGGTTTGTAGGCCGATTATGTTTCATGGGCGAGAGCTTTAATACACACAGGTCTCAGCAGTGCACCATGCATTAATAATGACCTTATGTATATAATGCAGACTGTGGCTCATCCTCAAGCTTGTATCATTTCATTTGCCAAAAATAAAAACTAGATAATGAACAGAACTTACAAGCAATACTTCTTTTGTTGGTGTTCTTGAGTTCATTTGCTTCCTTCAACGCGTGACGCAGAGAGTGTGGCTCCACCTTTGATGCCATCTGCAACATAAACAGTTATAATAAAATTTGTAAATATGTAACATGATTCACATGAACTGCAATCTACTGACGCAACACGGACGTAAGAGACACAAACTACAATTGTTATATATATGCTGTATAAATGTCAGCATGTCAGACCAACCTTAATAAAATATATTAATTTTATAAAACTCTTAAACTTATGAATTATCTCTTCTTTTTCTATTCCAGCTTTTACAATACAATATTCTTTCTGTCCGACTATAAAACCTTTGTAATTTTAGTCCATTACATATTTTTTTTATTAATACTAATATTATTACCTGGTATGATTAACACACAGTAAAAGTAAAGTAAAACTCGACCTTGTAGAGGCTGGCACTGACCTGGAACTCGACCTTGTAGAGGATAGGGTAGCGACGGTGCTGTGAACATATCCTGGGCAGGTCCTTGGAGTCCATAGGCTTCGTGGGGATAGCACCAATAGCCTTGTCTTCCTCCGCTGCGGGTGAGAGAATAATAATTAGGTTTTGTCACCCTCGTAATATCATCATCAACAGTAAAATAAAATGACATGGTAACTTGTCCTCGAAGAAACCAACATACATTACATAACATTGAACCATCTGATCAAGAAGGACATATACAAGTTGACATTATCAGTGATGAAAAAGGTCTTAATTTTAGGAGCTAACAATACCGTACACAAATAAAGCTCGGATAACCTGAAGAATCGTCACCCCAGGATATCCCACCTGAAGAACTGTCACCCTGCCGGAACTCTGGGGCGATGATTCTTCGGGTGATCCTAAAGCTCTTAAGATAATGTCACTCCTAATATTTACAGTCAACACGATACAAAACACTATCACCGACCCCCACCAATTCGTCTGTCATGAGAGAAATTAACCGCTACACCAGGGAAAGCCACACCGCCCAATAACCATCCATGACCACCCCCCCAGTGACCCTCGGCCTCTACTCCACACTAACTACAATTGCTCATATCGTCACGGGGAGTAAACCTTCACAAATGTATCCATGTTTGTTGTTTATATCTTGTTTATGTTACTGATCCCATATATGCGGCCTTTGTTCCACCTATGTCAGCAACTTTGGAATATATGAAAGGAAGTTTGTGAACCGGATACTGTGAAATTCAGAAGGTTCGAATAGGTATTTACATCAAGAACACCAAAGTTATAATACAGTATACACCAAACGTTATAACAGTCCTTAAACTACAATGAATCAACGGGATACGAACCGGTAGATTACTGCATGAAAACCCATAAGTCTGTGAACCAGTCCTTTACATCAAGAGAACCGGAGGGCGCGAACCACTTTACCACACCACGAGATCCGGGGCCGGGGTTCTTACACAAGTGGGTCCTTTTTACTTACTTTTACACCCGTATTATTAAACAACATCTTCCTTTGAAGAGGGTCGTCGTGTTTCAACCAGAGCTTTAAACTAAATGAGTCCTGAGGGACACCGCAGTACTGTACTTAACGGGGTGGTGTGGCGGTAAAATGAACTAATTCCAATATTATAAATTAACTTTATTGGAATTAGTTAATTTTACCGCCACACTACCCCGTTCGGTACTGTCCTGCGGTGTCCCTCAGGACTCATTTAGTTTAAAGCTCTGGTTGAAACACGACGACCCTCTTCAAGGGAAGATGTTGTTTAATAATACGAGCGATTTATACTCTTCGCCACTGATCGGCTCGTTAGCCGCTTGGGCAATCGTTCACGTCTCTGCTATTATTCGCTCACGGCTGACAAATACACATTACCTACTCCTGCACGATGGTGTTGACACTGAGGTCCTGGGTGAGGAAATAACCTGGAAACCGTGACGGAGGGCTGAGACGCAGAAATATACACTTTTAATTCCATTTTATTCTCTCTGCTCCCATTCGACCTATCAGCCATTTGGACGGTCGGTTACGCTACTATTAAGCATTATTGACAAGTACAGTATTGGACATGTCGTTCTTTCCTCCTTGCAACAGCTCAGAGTCAACACACAATTGTCAACATTGCCAGCATCTACTTTGAGTCCATCCTTCGTGTTGTGTTCCGCTGTGGCAAGTGTTTCCCTGCTTTCGTTAGTATGCCCCGTCTTACCCATCTGTCCGTTTGTGTCTGCCCTGTATATGAGCCACACGTTTATAAAACTTCACTTGGATATCTAATCATCGGTCCTTGAGCAAAACATATTATAAATATTGTCATTGTGGCTTACATTTTAACATCCCATACATAATGAACCAATCTTTGTTATTCCACGTGAATTAGATACGATTTTCCCTGCCACCACACTCCAGCATACTCCTCCACACTCCAACATACTCAACCACACTCTTCCACACTCCAACACACTCTTCCACAGTCCAACATACTCAACCTTCTCTCCTGATATACCCCCTCACCACCACCACCACACTCCACCACAAAAATTCCATCTAGGGATCATCCTCCACCACACGTATTGTCACTCACTCAACCACTCACCTCACACTCGCACTCTCTCACTCACTCTTCACGGCTCAGAGAATATTGTAAACAAAGGTTGGGACACACACACACACACACACACACACACACACACCAAAAGTAGCAGTTCTATAATAATACACTATTCATCCTTATTGAAGATCATGATAATTTTCCGCCACTCTCTCAGTCCCCGTCATTCTCTCAGCCCCCATCTCTCAGCCCACGCCACTCTCAGCCCACGCCACTCTCTCAGCCCTGTCATTCTCTCAGCCCCCATCTCTCAGCCCACGCCACTCTCTCAGCCCTGTCATTCTCTCAGCCCCCACCTCTCAGCCCCCATCTCTCAGCCCACACCACTCTCTCAGTCCCCATCACTCCCTCACTTCTTACAAACGTCACCTCAAAAGCACACTGTCAGAGTCAATTTCCAAGCAAACCTACTTCACAGGGGCAATAAATATACGCTGAGATCTGTGAGCTAGGATGACTGGTGGCGATGACCTGAGCTGGGATACGTTCATAACACACTACAGTCAGACCATCTATGGGTTTAAGTGACTGAAATTAGATACAGTACGATCAGAACCCAATTACATGAAAAGATGATCGTATTTACTCTAGTTCTGACATCACTGTACCGATAAATATTTCCGGGTTACCTGAGTGGTTTGCCTGGCGAAGGAGAGGACCCGGATTACCTGTTGGCCAGTAAGAAATGTGATAGCGTTTCGTTCCCTCCATGGCTTCCTCCTCCTCTTCCCTCTCTTACACCCCTTCTCCTTCTCCTCCTCCTCCTTCCTCACTCTTCCTCCTCCTCTTCCCTCACTCTTCCCCTGAACAAGTGAATCACAACCTGCGAAATCAGATCTGGTGGCGGCGACGGACGGAGAGATGACGTGTTATTACCAGTGTGTGTCTGTACGCCCCTCACACTCTACACTATATGCCCGCCCCCTCACACTCTATGCCCGCCCCCTCACACTCTACACTAACACACCCTATATACACTACAAATCCGGCAGCAACAACATAACATTAACGAACTATGAAACAACATTTACACAGGATGGCCCAGGTCATTACCACTAAACACCCACAGCTTAATGTATAATTTTAACCTCGAACACTGAATCGATGTTTACCCAGAACCACAACTAACTCTCTTTTCTTCAGCCATTTTTCCCATAGGTCAAGGTTCGCTATAATCGATCTATTTGAGTTATAGTTCTTGTGAAGGTTATAGAGGCTTTATCCTTAACCCTGAGGCATTTAAATTAACCTTGATGTGATGTTTTTATGGGTAACTATTTTCTTTTGTGTAAATTTATAAATATTTTTTTTTCTTTTTTGATTAATGTACACACACACACACACAGATAGGAGCGCCAGGTAATCCTCCCCTAAAGCTATGATATAAAGATGGCAGGTCATATGAAGACTCCACCGTGATCACAAGCGCTCTCTTATCGCCAGCTACGGGGGTAAAACATATCGTACTGGCATCTGGCAACAAGGTCTGAGGACGGGAAGTAAACAAACCAGACGTATGAGTATATTATATAATTATGTGAAGTCTATTTTATGTTTTTAACACCATAATACATTACACTAAACTGCCATAATATAGCACCAATAAACTGTCGTGAATGAGCTATATTAAACTGGTAAACTTTATATCAACAACCTAACGCCCGCCTCTCCTGACTTGACTGGTAGTTTTTGCTCGTGGGTGAGGGATGTTTGTCAAGGGAGGTTTAAATGGCGTCTATGAACCATTTATAAGTCACTCTTTATGCCCCCCCCCCTCCCTCTAGTGTGTTTGTCTGTCAGGGTGACCACAAGGCAGCTGGGAGTGAAGGGTTAAGTTATATAGTAAAAAAATCCCCCCCCCCCCCTTGTGTGAGGAACTGAAGGCCATCTAAAGCAAAGTGCCTTACCCCCCCCCCCCCTCATGCTTCTATCCTGTATACTCAATTACTCAGTTGTAAAGTTCAGCGGCCAATCACAGCTGGGTGGAGATTAGGGTTGGCCCGGGGAGCGAACCAGCGGCCCTTAGGACGGGAGGCGAGTGCTGTATACACTTGTCCACCGCACAGCACACCGTTACTCTGTCAGTACCCAACTGTTCTCATACTTAACTATCCTATGATTGGTCGACTTTCTGGTGACTGGTCGACCATGAACATAAGAATGGAGGAAATTGCAGCGGGCCTATTGGCCCATACTGGGCAGTCCCGTTTACACCCAACCCCTATTGCTCATATAAGCATCCAACCTATGTTTGAAGCTATCCAGTGTATTTGAGTTAATGATGATATTTGGTAACTTGTTCCACTCATCCACTAATCTGTTTCCAAACCAGTGTTTACCTATTTCGCGCCTAAATCTAAATTTGTCCAATTTAAAACCATTGTTACGAGTTCGCTCCTGGTTGGATAGTTTGAATACCTTTGTAATGTCCCCTTTGTTTAGCCCTGACTTCCATTTATACACCTCTATCATGTCGCCCCTCGCTCTACGTCTCTCGAGGGAGTGCAAATTAAGATGCTTTAACCTGTCTCTATACTCAAGGTTCCTAATGCCCGGGATTAGTCTTGTCATTCTCCTCTTGATTCTTTCCAAGGATTCTATATATCCATTCTGTAATACGGTGACCAGAACTGAACTGCATAATCAAGGTGTGGTCTCACAAGAGCAAGATGTAATCTTAGGATGACCTCGCTAGTCTTGTACTAACACTCCTTTGTATGAACCCAAGTACATTATTATCCTTGTTACGAGCAAAAACACATTGTTTACTTGAGTGAGTGAGAGAGAGACAGGGGGTTGTGAGGTGAGAGAGAGGGAGGTGTTGGTTGACTTGGAGTACTACGGCCAGCAGGACGACGCGTGGCCGGGCACCAACAACACCTGAATGCATGCCGGCAGGTAGGTGAGGAGGAGCGCCAAGTGGGTGAAGTGGTGCTGGGCCCAACAGTTTATATATATGACCTTGAGGTGTTACACGTGTGGGCTCTCTCTCTCTCTCTCTCTCTCTCCCTCCTCATCTAGGCAAACCCTCTTTCTCTCACACTATTGACCTCCAATCTCACCTACTCTTTCCTGGCCTCCCTCCCCCCACCCCCCACGGAGACACACACCTGACCTCCTGAGTCACTACTACTGACGCTGGCGACGATGGTGGTGTCAACAGAGGTTCTCAAACTTATGTATACATATAGAACTTCTAGACGGTGAGACACAGACTGTACAAGACACGCGCCCATAGTTGTACTCAGAGGAACAAACATGTGGGCTTCACACCTTAATGAAACACCTGTTAAAGTCTCATACCTTGATGAGATATTTACCTTGAACGTCAACAACACTCACACAATATGGAAAGTCATGAGCAATAGTCCCCTTCCACACCTGAGACTCCGAACCACTGAACGAGACTCCGAACAACTGGAACGAGACTCCGAACAACTGGAACGAGACTCCGAACAACTGGAACGAGACTCTGAACAAGTTGAACGAGACTCCGAGCAGCTGGAACGAGACTCCGAACAACTGAACGAGACTCCGAACTACTGGAACGAGACTCCGAACAACTGGAACGAGACTCCGAACAAGTGGAACGAGACTCCGAACAACTGGAACGAGACTCCGAGCAGCTGGAACGAGACTCCGAACTACTTTAAAGCTTTCTTAGAGTGTTGTAAATATCTCACTTAGGTTCGGTACAGTTTCGAACACAAGTGTATGAGACCTTTTGTTCGTGGCTATAAAAGCAACTTGGGTCAATGTTGTCTGGTTTAGCGGCGACACAGAAGTTTGTAAAGAACAGCTGTGTCGGTATACTGAGCTCCTGGACTCCACATGTATCCGGGCATAACAAGCACCGATTGGTCAATACTTATCATGACGTGCACTAATGACCAATACACAACTATCCTCTTGTGTTCAATGCCCCATCTAAACCATCTTAGACCTATCTTACGCAAAATATAATCCTAATCTAACCTAACCCAACCTAACCTAACCTACTTTAACCTAGCACTGGGTCGAGAATATTAGGTGACGTCACGGTTAGGGAGGACCAATCAGCATACCAGAAACACAATGTAAATAAAGGCGTCTACTTAAAGAGTCCTTAGGGCCGCCAACACAAGGTCTCTGTGTGTTAGAGAGAGAGAGAGAGAGAGAGAGAGGTGTAATTAGTGTCAAGGTGAGTTACGTCACCAAGCTTCCTGTCAGCGGGGGTAAGTTAGTTGCGGAATAAAGAGAGAAAACAAAAACGAAACGAAAAAACACTGCGACCTCTGGCAACTGTTGAGCTCTACCACTACTACCACCACTACTACTGTACCTCCTACCACTACTACCACCACTACTACTGCTACCTCCTACCACTACTACCACCACTACTACTGTACCTCCTACCACTACCACCACCACCACTACTACCACCACTACTACTGCTACCTCCTACCACTACTACCACCACTACTACTGTACCTCCTATCACTACTACCACCACTACTACTGTACCTCCTACCACTACTACTATTACGAGTACCTCCTACCACTACCATCACTACGACTACTTCCTACCATTACTATCACTACTACTACTGTACCTCCTACCACTACCATCACTACGACTACTTCCTACCATTACCATCACTACTACTACTGTACCTCCTACCACTACTACTATTACGAGTACCTCCTACCACTACCATCACTACGACTACTTCCTACCATTACTATCACTACTACTACTGTACCTCCTACCACTACCATCACTACGACTACTTCCTACCATTACTATCACTACTACTACTACAAAACCTAACCAAACCTAACCTAACCTAACTTGACCTAACCTGACCTGATATAAACAACAAGAACACCCTCCGAAATGCTGTACTGTTTACCATGACTGTTTACCTGTCTATACCACCTCCACCCCCACACCTACACCCCACACACACTTACGTCCCACCCCCACACACCTACACCCCACACACACTTACGTTCCACCCCCACACACCTACACCCCCACACACACCTACACCCCCACACACCGACACCCCAACAGCCCCCCCCATACACACCTACAACCCCCACACACCCACACACACCTACACCCCCACACACACCTACACCCCACACACACCTACACCCCCACACACACCTACACCCCCCACACACCTACACCCCCACACACACCTACACCCCCCACACACACCTACACCCCCACACACACCTACACCCCCACACACACCTACACCCCCCCACACACCTACACCCCAACACACACCTCCCATACACACCTGTCAGCTCGCGTCTCAGCAGCTGTTCTCTGTGGCTGACGTAAATACACATAAAATATCGCTTGTGTCCAGTTGGTTACAGTAAGACCAATACGAACCCTTCTACCTGGGTGCATTGTGTCGTGGCCAGCGGACGGACCAACCTGAAGTGAACACCTCAATTACTGTGGGGTGGGATGGGGTACGGAGGGGGGTGGGGTGGGCGTGGGGTGGGGTGGGGTGGGCGTGGGGTGGGGTGGGGTGGGCGTGGGGTGGGATGGGGATAGACAACAGAGATGATCAGAAAATATTGTGTATAGTAGGAAGAATAACGAAGACACACACACACAAGGTAGATATTGTCTAAGTCATTGTGAACTGGATATATCACCCGTTAAAAGTGATACCGTACGCCATTGTAAAACCGGATATAAAAGATTTGCGGTACAGTACGTCTCACATAAACCGGATACCAGGTATATGTTAGGTATGCAGCGAACACTACCCAGCAAACGACCTCGGTGTAGTCTCAGCGAACACTACCCAGCAAACGACCTCAGCGCAGTCTCTCTACCACTCACACCAACGAGAGAACAACGAACAGGTGTAACAACTTCACTACATCACCACCTGGAGAGAAACACCTGTGGTCTTACGAAATATTTACAATTGAACTTTAAAAAAAAAAAAATCCTAAGACTAATAACAGATTTCTCGTAAGATCTTTATAAATCCTAAAATATGTAAATCAATTTGATATCATTTACAACTTTTATACTTTGACTTGTAAATATGTCAAGTGTGTTTACAATTTACTTCAATTCGTCTAAACAATAAAGGAATTTATTTGTTTCTTTTTTACTAATAAGGACAAAATGGCTGAAGGTGTGTGTGTGTGTGTGTGTGTACCCCCCAAAAAACACACCAGGAAAAGTAATGGTTAAAAAATATATACTTTTACAATAACAGACAGACAGAGAGATACCGTACAATAACAGAGAGATACCGTACAATAACAGAGGGACAAATACCGTACAAACACTCCCTCTGTCTAGTTCCTTCCCTACACCCCATCCTTTACCCTCCCCCGTCTCTCCCCTCCCTCCACCTCTACCCCTCTCCCTCCCCTACCCCTTTCCATCTCCCCCTCCCTCTTCCTTCCCTCCCCCTCCCAATATTCTATACTTGAGAAGAATCAATTTTCCCTTCATTCTACTTCACAAAAAAATATATACAAAAACTATTACAGAATACAGGTAAAATATGCAAATTTAATCACATCACCTGTACCCAAGAATACAAAATAATTAGTTACAAGAGACTTTAGGGTAAATACGTGTAGTTAGGTTTAGATTAGGTTAGGTTCGAAAAAAATTGACGTTCATGCAAATTAAAGTTACCCAGGAATCTCTAGGGAAAAAATGAAGTCCTGGCGGGGAGAAAAAATAATTTGGAATCCTGGTGTATCAAAGGTTTGGGGAATAAATGATTGTACAGTGGAAAACCTCTATTTAACGGACTATTTGGAGGGGAAAGTCCGTTATATTAAGGGTCCGTTAAATGTGAACTTCTATTTAACGGACTATATAAAGAAGAAAGTCTGATATATTAAGAATCCATTATATGTAAAACCTCTATCTAGTGGACTATATAGAGATGAAAGTCCGTTATTCAGAGGATGTTGTAGTGCACATTTAATACTAGCGTTGACTACCTGTACACAAGACTATATCAAGCTATTAATACCCTCACCACCCACACCCTCACCACCCACACCACCCATACCCTCACCACCCACACCCTCACCACCCCCCCCCCCCCAAAGTATCTTCACGGTGATCGATGAGTTTCACAATGAACACTGTGACTCTTGTTGTCTCGGTAGGGTTGTCGTAATGCTTCGTTCGTTGGGTCATATTGTTTCATACATAATGGGAAAGATACTCTGAAGGGGTGCGGGGGGTGGGTGGGGGGTGGGGGGGGGTGTTAGTTAAGAGGAGGTATGGGTAGGAGCAGGTAGGTAAGGTGTGTGTGTGTACGTAATCAGGATAAAGGATGCAGTAATGTTGTTTACTATGCTCCCTTCACCACACATAGCTCCCTCCTTCCTTCCTTCCTTCCTCTCCTTTAACACTCCCTCCTTCCTTCCTTCCTTCCTTCCTTCCTCTCCTTTAACACTCCCTCCTTCCTTCCCCTTCTAACACTCTCTCCCTCAAGGGGGGGGGGTGAGTAAGGGAGGTGCCTCAGCATCAAGTACCTCGCTCTTCTGAAGGAAAAATTGGCTTGCCAACGTCACACTCCTTACTATCACCAGCAACAGGTGGTGGGGGTCACGCAGGAGGGGGGGGGAGGAGGGAGGGGGGGGGAGGGGGGATGGGGAGTAAGAGAGAAGGTTAGGTTTTATTCCGGCCAACACCAGACGACTGTATTCAGCTGAGGTAAGCCCCTGCCTGCTGAGGGGTTGAAGTAGGTTGAGTTAAGTCACGTTACAGTGTGGTTAGTCTACTGATGGCCTGACTGTCCTCTCTACACACACACACACACACACACGAATCAGAATAACATAAAAACAATAAAACACAACATAAATAAACCATAGATGAAATACTATAATAAAACAAGAAGAATCAAATAACAATAAAAAAAAAGAATAAAAATAAATATAAAATAAAAACAAAACAAGTAAAAAAAACAAAACATTTGTATATAGAGGCCAGAATAAATTTATGGGAGCGAGTTGTGTACATCACGGGTGGAGGCGGCGGGAGTGTCACCTCTAGCGCCATTACCTCCATAAATCCTATACTGGAGCAGTGTATCTCCTTCCAGTGTACCTTCTCCAGATATGGCCACAGGGAGCTCAGTGGATGGCCAGTTCTAGAGGGGGGGGGGGGGAGGTCCTGGTGCACAGTGGCCAGCTCTGTGTGTGTGTGTGTGTGTGTGTGTGGTTATTATTCACTTCAGTATTGCCTATCTGTCTCCCACATATTTTTTATCCATGAAATACACCAGAGGTCACCCACCCTTTGACTGACCTCTCGTGCCTCACTACCACATGTTTCAGAGGTCACCCACCCGTTGACTGAACCTCTCGTGCCTCACTACCACATGTTTCAGAGGTCACCCACCCGTTGACTGACCTCTCGTGCCTCACTACCGCATGTTTCAGAGGTCACCCACCCGTTGACTAACCTTAGTTTGAGAGCGTATTAGAAGGTCAGTTTATTAGTGCACGGTAACAAGGTTCCCAGGTAAGCTCACAGATCATAATATAGAAAGTTAAAAGGAAAAAAGTAAAATATACAGAGAAATAAAGTAGAAAGTAATAAAAGTTTCTACCCCACAAAATATTACATGCATACATACATACATACATAGATAGACATCAACAATTATACACTGTTTTAAGTCCAGCCCTGACCACCACTAGACCAATAACCTGGTAATACCCTCTGCAACACACAACTGAGACCTTCCCGACGACCCAATTGATCCGACCAACCAACCGACTAGCCGACCAACATGTTAGTTACACAGCCCAGAAAGCTATGTCGATCGTCAGTTGTTTTAAGCACTGGTGACGGCGGTGTGTGTGTGTGTGTGTGTGTGTGTGTATGTCTTCTGCACAAATCACGTCACTTTGAACTCAGGCGTAAACGAAATAGCCTTTGGGCGCTGCATTATGAATAGAGAGTGTTGAGAACAAGTTACGTATGATGTGGTAGTTTGTATAGCAGTCAAAGTGGTCACCCAGCTGTATAACCTAACCTAACCTAACCCCCACATAAAGACCTTATCACACTAGCCGCCGCCGTGCCCTTTAAAAACCCGCGGTCACAAGAGGACACCGATATATCACCCGGCGGAGACCTTGGGAGGAGCGAGCCGGCCAGCCAGTCATCCAACACCCGACCACCCAACGCCCACCCACCCAACCACCCGCCCACCCGCGTCATATCCGTTCAATTTCCGGCAGAGACTGAGCCGCGGGCTACCACACCACTGCTGGGGGCCTGAATATGTTTAAGGGTCAATAGACTCGGCCCTCACAATCTGGGGGTCAACTACCATAATTACACCTCAGTAACCTCGACGGGGTGTACCTGAGTCACCATAAAATCCAACTTTTTTAATTAAATTGTTTCTCCTTCCCAAGTTTAGTCATCTGTTGGTTTAGATAAAGACAAACTATATACAGAGCAGACATGTATGTGTGTGTGTGTGTGTGTGTGTGTGTGTGTGTGTGTGACCTTTGAAAAATTAATAATAATAATAATGTTATAATGTACAGTTAGGCATATATTAATTGTCGTAACACTTCCAGAGTTTAGAGTAACGTGTGCAGACAGGTCACCTTTGACTGACGGCGGGTTACTACACCATTACACAAAGTCATTTACCACAGCTGTCGATAAATACTTTCTATAATGAATAATATCGATGTAATACTTTTATATTTATCTGTTTGAGGTTCTTGAAGTAATAACATTGACAGTAGCTTGTTGCCTTACAGACTGTAGATGGGAGGGACTATACTGCGCCCTCCCTCCCTCCCTCCTGTCTCCTACACAAGCAAGGTAGATAAACAAACACAGCTTTTTCTCCATTAAGGTCTTATGTGATGGTGGGGGAGGGGCAGGACAACCAGTCACTCGCCGTCAGGTAAGGATAACCCCAGCTACACATCCGCCACTTGGAGTCTGGCAACGCTCTATGTATCCAACTGTACACACAAGTTCCGTGATCTACTACCACCTGTTTGTGTATCCCGAGACGGAGGTGTTGCCAGGACAACCTCGCCACCGCCTTGTTAGCGACCCACCAGAGGCTGAAGGAAGGTGTCGGGCGCCCCTCATAGTGACTCGCATTAGATTATTGCGAACCGGATCTGGCGGAGTGTACAGCAGGTGATATAGTACCGATATTTATTGACGAGAGCGGATAAAATTGCAAGTCTGAATTACCTTAAATTAAATTAGATTATATTGAATCGGTACAGCTTAGTTTAGGAGCCAATTTCAAGAACTGGGGCAATCTCCCAAATGAGGCGTGACATTTATACAACACTTACGGTACTACTTTACTAAAATAACTTATACAATAGGACAGAACTACAGCTATAAGGAACAGCTATTGGGACACTTACACTTAATACAATTCCACATCTTGTATTAGGTAGGAAGAGTTGGAGACGAATTAATTTAAGATTATCCTGAGCCCTGATGCTGTCCTGAGCCCTGATGCTGGTCTGAGCCCTGATGCTGGTCTGAGCCCTGATGCTGGTCTGAGCCCTGATGCTGGTCTGAGCCCTGATGCTGTCCTGAGCCCTGATGCTGTCCTGAGCCCTGATGCTGGTCTGAGCCCTGATGCTGTCCTGAGCCCTGATGCTGTCCTGAGCCCTGTTGGTGGCGCACCTTCCAACACCCACCTCCTTCCCTCACAACTAACTGACGGACACTAACTACTGTAGATAGAGATTTCGCCTGATTGTTTAGTCACACGCACGGCAAGACTGGTGGTGGTGGTGGTGGTAGCAGTGGTGGTGGTGGTGGTGGTGGAAGTAGTGAGTGATGGTGATACTGATGATGAGTGATGGTGATAATAGTGACCACCATCCACCCTCACAGTCTATTTACACCACACTACAGGCGACCCTCATCCATACACACCATACAGTCTTACCAAATAAACGTAGATTAATCGTTAAACAACTATAAGTCGACCATATAACTGTGTTCTGTTTTGGATATGAGACTCGTGAATATTAGGAGCCCTCGTTAACCTAACCTAACCTAACCTAACCTAACCTAATTTAACCTAATCTAACCTACCTTAACTTAATCTAACCAACCCTATCTTAACCTAACCTACACCATGGGTCAAAACACAGGTGTAAAAAACAAACGTGGATTACTGACAGTATGGTTGTGTATGGTGGTATGGTGACAAGGTGGGTTACTGACAGTGTGGTTGTGTATGGTTGTATGGTGACAAGGTGGGTTACTGACAGTGTGGTTGTGTATGGTTGTATGGTGACAAGGTGGGTTACTGACAGTGTGGTTGTGTATGGTTGTATGGTGACAAGGTGGGTTACTGACAGTGTGGTTGTGTATGGTTGTATGGTGACAAGGTGGGTTACTGACAGTGTGGTTGTGTATGGTGGTATGGTGACAAGGTGGGTTACTGACAGTATGGTTGTGTATGGTTGTATGGTGACAAGGTGGGTTACTGACAGTGTGGTTGTGTATGGTTGTATGGTGACAAGGTGGGTTACTGACAGTGTGGTTGTGTATGGTGGTATGGTGACAAGGTGGGTTACTGACAGTGTGGTTGTGTATGGTGGTATGGTGACAAGGTGGGTTACTGACAGCATGGTTGTGTATGGTGGTATGGTGACAAGGTGGGTTACTGACAGCGTGGTTGTGTATGGTGGTATGGTGACAAGGTGGGTTACTGACAGTGTGGTTGTGTATGGTGGTATGGTGACAAGGTGGGTTACTGACTATGGTTGTGTATGGTGGTATGGTGACAAGGTGGGTTACTGACAGCATGGTTGTGTATGGTGGTATGGTGACAAGGTGGGTTACTGACAGTGTGGTTGTGTATGGTGGTATGGTGACAAGGTGGGTTACTGACAGTATGGTTGTGTATGGTTGTATGGTGACAAGGTGGGTTACTGACAGTGTGGTTGTGTATGGTTGTATGGTGACAAGGTGGGTTACTGACAGCGTGGTTGTGTATGGTGGTATGGTGACAAGGTGGGTTACTGACAGTGTGGTTGTGTATGGTGGTATGGTGACAAGGTGGGTTACTGACAGCATGGTTGTGTATGGTGGTATGGTGACAAGGTGGGTTACTGACAGCATGGTTGTGTATGGTGGTATGGTGACAAGGTGGGTTATTGACAGTGTGGTTGTGTATGGTGGTATGGTGACAAGGTGGGTTCGAGGACCAATCAGGCCCAGGTGATGAGTGCCACCTGGGATTGGTCAACAGATTCCGAGTTTATTTGATAGGTCAACACAGGTGACAGCCACTCAAGGGCCACCCACTGATAACCCACAGGTAACGCCCAACCCCCCCCCCCCCCTCCTCTACCTGTTCGACCGAGTTTTCTTTATTTTATCGGTTAGGTTAGGTTAGGTTAGGTTAGGTTACCCTCAGATTAAGTTAACTTCGATTAGAATTCGGGTGATTAATCCTCAAATGAAATAACCTGGGAGCTAATCTTTCCTCCGTCTCAATCAATCACCAGCACCTAATTAACACCTTTAATAATCCTTACTAATCCTTCGACGCATCTCCGCAGTGATTAGGAACCTTCAACAATAAGAGGACGCCCCCCCACCCCCCACCGCCTCTCGCTAATCAAAGGCGTCGTAACAATGGCATAGTCTAATGATATCGTATTGTTGCTCGTCTCTCTCTCTCTCTCTCTCTCTCTCTCTCTCGCCAGGTTATTGTGGGTCTCTGTCGTTAAGGTCGATTCATCCCTATAAGAACCTGTAATGTCTCCTACTTCAGGTGTCCCGGATATTGTCTGTTTTGCTCACCTGTTCCCGCCACAACGCTCAAGAATATTAATTACAGGTGTATCTCTGTTGTAGGTCACGTAGGCTAAGTTAAGATTTGAGTTTTTTTTTAGTTAATATCTATTGAATCCCGGTAGTACCCGAATGAATCCCGATAGTACACGAATGACGGCGAGGAAGAGGTGACATCAGATAATTAAGAGTGATCGCCTCATACTGGTATCTTACATTACTTACCGTGTTCACTCCCCCCCCCCCCTTCCCTCCACCTCTGAGCCCAATAAAATTTTTCCTCTGGTGGGCAACAAGTTATTAGTACCCCCTATCGTCTACAGCAATTTATTTCCCTAATAGTTTGCAGCTCAATATTACGATAGTCCACAGAACAGCACAGTACATAGTTCCCTTACTCCACAGCACAGCACAGCACATTGTTCTCTTACATCCCATAGTGTTCAATTCCTAGGGGCTACAAAGCTCTTAGTTTCCTGCCAGTCTTAAGTTCGTACCCCCTCATGTAAACAAATTTGGCCGCTGTTGAGGTGTCAATTCCATGTTTCTTCCCACCTATTTTTATCTCACTACCGCCATCTATCCTCATTGTTCTTCTAAATGAATTAAAATCAACTGAAGATTGTTTTATAATTATTTTTGGGTGATTAATAAGAAATTTGAGTTTAGTAGTGAAGAGTAAATAATAATAATAATAATAATAATAATAATAATAATAATAACCCGATTGTGTGATTGTCAAGTGAATGTTGTACAAGTTATATTTTATTAACGTTTGACTTAAAACCATAAAGACGTCTCTCTCTCTCTCTCTCTTTCGTCTTTTGTATAATATTTTCATTAATTGGTATGTTCGTGTTCTCTTCATTCTTCTTCTCGTTGTCTCTCATTCTGCCTCGTGCATTTCCTTATTGTTCTCCTCTTCACCCTCATCTCCCGTTCTTCTTATTGCTTCATTTTTCTCACTTCCATCTTTGCTTTCTTTTAAACTCTATTATCTCCCCTCTTCCATCATCCTTCCCTCCTTCCTCCTCCTACTCCTTCCTCTTCCTCCAGCCTTCCCTCCCTCCTACTCCACTCTTCTCCTTCCTATTCCCCCTTCCCCCCTACTCCAACCTCCACTTCCCCTACTCCTTCCTCTTCCTCCTGCACCCCTCCTCCTGCACCCCTCCTGCACCCCTCTTCCTCCTGCACCCCTCCTCCTCCTGCACCACTCCTCCTCCTGCACCCCTCCTCCTGCACCCCTCCTCCTGCACCCCTCCTCCTCCTGCACCCCTCTTCCTCCTGCACCCCTCCTCCTGCACCCCTCCTCCTCCTGCACCCCTCCTCCTCCTGCACCCCTCCTCCTCCTGCACCCCTCCTCCTGCACCCCTCCTCCTCCTGCACCCCTCCTCCTGCACCCCTCCTCCTGCACCCCTCTTCCTCCTGCACCCCTCCTCCTCCTGCACCCCTCCTCCTCCTGCACCCCTCCTCCTGCACCCCTCCCCCTGCACCCCTCCTCCTGCACCCCTCCTCCTGCACCCCTCCTCCTGCACCCCTCCCCCTGCACCCCTCCTCCTCCTGCACCCCTCCTCCTGCACCCCTCTTCCTCCTGCACCCCT
This sequence comes from Homarus gammarus, assembly GCA_958450375.1. Lineage (NCBI taxonomy): Eukaryota > Metazoa > Arthropoda > Malacostraca > Decapoda > Nephropidae > Homarus > Homarus gammarus. The sequence goes on from CAUDMG010001926.1 coordinate 787,666, forward strand.
CCTCCTCCTGCACCCCTCCTCCTCCTGCACCCCTCCCCCTGCACCCCTCCTCCTGCACCCCTCCCCCTGCACCCCTCCCCCTGCACCCCTCCTCCTGCACCCCTCCTCCTGCACCCCTCTTCCTCCTGCACCCCTCCACCTGCACCCCTCCCCCTGCACCCCTCCTCCTCCTGCACCCCTCCTCCTCCTGCACCCCTCCTCCTCCTGCACCCCTCCTCCTGCACCCCTCCTCCTCCTGCACCCCTCTTCCTCCTGCACCCCTCCTCCTCCTGCACCCCTCCTCCTGCACCCCTCTTCCTCCTGCACCCCTCTTCCTCCTGCACCCCTCCTCCTGCACCCCTCCTCCTGCACCCCTCCTCCTGCACCCCTCTTCCTCCTGCACCCCTCTTCCTCCTGCACCCCTCTTCCTCCTGCACCCCTCCTCCTGCACCCCTCCTCCTGCACCCTCCTCCTGCACCCTCCTCCTGCACCCCTCCTCCTGCACCCCTCCTCCTCCTGCACCCCTCCTCCTCCTGCACCCCTCCTCCTGCACCCCTCTTCCTCCTGCACCCCTCCTCCTCCTGCACCCCTCCTCCTCCTGCACCCCTCCTCCTCCTGCACCCCTCCTCCTGCACCCCTCTTCCTCCTGCACCCCTCCTCCTCCTGCACCCCTCCTCCTCCTGCACCCCTCCTCCTCCTGCACCCCTCCTCCTCCTGCACTCCTCCTCCTGCACCCCTCCTCCTGCACCCCTCCTCCTGCACCCCTCTTCCTCCTGCACCCCTCTTCCTCCTGCACCCCTCTTCCTCCTGCACCCCTCCTCCTCCTGCACCCCTCCTCCTCCTGCACCCCTCCTCCTGCACCCCTCTTCCTCCTGCACCCCTCTTCCTCCTGCACCCCTCCTCCTGCACCCCTCCTCCTGCACCCCTCCTCCTGCACCCCTCCTCCTGCGCCCCTCCTCTCTTTATCACCACCAGCCAGCCTCTTTCTTTCGCTCATTGTCTCTCTCACACTTACACTGACTCACCTTGTTGCTGCCGATGGTGGTTCACTGTTTCTCTTGGTGTAATGCCGTTGACTGTTGGTGCCGCTGGAGGACTGTTGGTGCCGTTGGAGGACTATTGGTGCCGTTGGAGGACCGTTGTTACCGTTTGAGGACCGTTGCTACCGTTGAATCATTGTTTTTGCTGATTTTGTACCCGTTGGGGGACCGTTGCTGACTGTTAAATCCCTACCGTTGGACTGTTACTCCAGTTTTTATAATAATTCCCGTTGGTTTATCCCCGTTCGATTATCACCTGTTGTGTCTTGAGTCCCTAAATATCGTAGGTTTTATCATACTATTGTTTGTGATCGAGTGGCTAATACTGAAGCTTTCCACTATTGTTCTGTTGACATTAAAATACCCAATGACAAATCCCTTATAACAACACAGATATCTTCTCTCTGTTCTCATTGGCCAAGATAAAAATAACAAACATATAAACACGTTATCACTCAGGATAGTTTTGGCGCGCAGGATTTTGACGGGAAAAGTTTGTTGTTACGACAGATTGATAAATGACTTCCTGTGGCTGCCTGAGTCACCGGTCGCCACCTTTCCTCAACACTGCCAAATTTACATACGATTAATTATGGACAGGTAGATTGACTGTTCACCTGTAGAAGACTGTTGTTATGATTAGTCTTGTAGCGAGGAATTGTATCGTATTTTTTAATGGCTGAAATTCCCTATGGCTGCGTCCACCAACAAGCACAAGCCCCTATAACGCTACCCGGGTTACGTTAGCGTTAAGGTGGTTAATCTTTAGGTGAAGTAAGCTGAGGGGCGAATCTCCAGGTGAGCCATAATTTATTCATTGTTTTAAAGGGAAATCCAATCAAAGGAGCGTGCCCAGAGTACCAGTGGGGGGGGGGGGGGGGGGGGAAGGGAAGGGGGAGGAGGAGGGTGAGAGGTAAGAAAGGGGAGGTGGGGGTGAGGGGTAAGAAAGGGGAGGGGGAGGGGGAGGGTGAGTGGGAGGAGGGGGTGTAGGGGGGGGGAATAACACGCACGAGTAAAATTAAACTTAAAATCAAGACGAGATAATCACTACCGTCGTCACCCTCCCTCATCACCCTCAATAACCACCATCCTCCCTCACTACCCTCCCTCACCGTCCTTCACCACCACCCTCCATCACCCTCCCTCACCATCTTCCTCCCTCACTACCCTCCCTCACCACCATCCTCCCCCACCACCACCCTCCTCACCACCACCCTCCCTCACTACCTTCCTCCCTTACCACCAACTCTCCCTCACCTGAAATTACAACACCTACAAAGCTTATTATCATCATATGCAAATTAGGTGTGTTCAACCTCCTTAGCGAGATGTTAATAAGGCGCCCAGCGAGTGTAGTTCAGACTCTCGGGGGAACAACAACCTCTACGGTATTCATAATGACATACGAGGACCCGCCTGCTGGGGAAGACGACCCTCCTGCTGGGGAAGACGACGCAGGTATACCCAAGTCCCTCACCACCATCCCATTAGACTCATACTCTCAAAGGTATATCATGTGAATCTTTTTATTAACTTGAAATATTAACAAAGTATTTATTCTCCCATGTTTTAGGCAGGAAATATAATGTGCAATATTACCCGGTAGATATTTCATGGATATTATCGTGTACTCTCTCTGGGAAATATAGACCCCAGGACGCTTAACCCCCCGATGACAGACAGACAGACAGACAGACAGACAGACAGACAGACAGACAACCAGATAACCAGACAGACAGACAAACACTGAGAGGAAAGTTTTGTTGTACAGTTTAATATTATTCAGCAGATATGAAGTTTATAGAGAGTTGTGTAGGAGTAACGAGAGAACAGTTTGGTTGTGTAGTGAGGAGGAGGGAAGAACATACATACATACATACATACATACATACACACACACACACACACATACATACATACATACATACATACATACATACATACAGAGTAATAACATAATGAAAAATCAGAATGATACAAAATCGTCAGTAAAGGTGTGTGTCAGGGAGTCATTAAGAGGTGTAAAGACGCACGTAATATGTACAGGTAAATTACAGGTGTTGTCCCCATAACAGAGGTGTAATGGCCGTGTGTTGTGCTACCATGAATTTAATCTAAACTAGCATAATCTAACCCAACCAAAACAAACCTAACTTAACCTAATCTAACCAAACCTAACCTTAACTAATGTAACCGAACCGATCCTAACCTAACCTAACCCTCTAACACAATTACAGCGCCAGCACGAGCAGTCATGAGCGCCCCCCCCCCCCCCACGGGACACCAATTCACCCATACACTCTTTCTCTCCCTCTCTCTCTCTCCCTCATTCACCCACACTCTCTCCCTCTCTCCCTCATTCACCCACACACTCTCTCTCTCCCTCATTCACCCACACACACTCTCTCTCTCCCTCATTCACCCACACACTCTCTCCCTCCCTCCCTCATTCACTGTGTTGGGGGGTGGGGGGAGCCGTGGGTGTTACGCAGTTGGCATACGTGTTGGTCTGGCTCAACTTATGGCTCACATCAATGGCTCACATCAAGCAGGAGGTGACGAGACACTGTGGTGGTGGTGGTGGTGGTGGTGGTGTGTGTGGTGGTGGTGTGTGGTGGTGGTGATTTATCCTGGGACATATAAGTGTTTTCACGTCTCATGGGGGGGGTGGAGGGGGGGGAGGGGAAGGGTGAGGGGGAGGAAGAGGGGAGAAGAGAGGGGAGGAGGGGGCCTTTCTGAGGATCACCTAATCATTAAACACCCTAAAGCTATCTTAGAGGGGTCAGGTCAGGTCAGGTCAGGTTAGGTTAGGTTAATTTATTTTCAAAAGGAATGTCCACAAAACTTCCCCACTGGACAAAAAAAAAAGAATTTAAAACTAATGGTATTGTGTCTGTAACTTAACACACACACACACACACACACACACACACACACACACACCCACACGCACCCGCACACACACACACGTACTCTACAACACGCCGACATAAAAAACACGAAACAATTCCACGCGTTAAGGGCGATTCTTTCCCTGTGGGTAAACAAGGTGACGATTCCTTTGTTGGCAGTAAACAGGAGACCGAGTGGCAGTAAACAAAAGATTAACATTATCCTTAAGAGTGAACAACAGGACTATTCTTGGAAGTAAACAAGAATTCGAACACCTTGGAGCAAACAGGACGAACCTTAAAGTAAACACGAACCCGATCCCTAGCAGTAAACAACAAAACTATCATCAAACGTCAACATAAACAAAGAAACAAACAAATCCCCCCAAAACAAACAATACACACCTCACTCCTCTACTGACGGAGTAAAACAAAACACTATCTACCTGTTACACCTTCAGGAAACGACACTCGTACAGGTGAACACAGGTAACCACACTCACCCATACAGTACCTGCAGGGTTTGAGGCCACGCATCAAGACAGGTAAGGCCAGGTAACCTCTCACTAATTACTCACCTGTCGGGAAGTTAAAGCTCTCTGGGCCCTTATTAATGAAACCGTGTAATGACTAACCTTCATTCGTGTTTAAAGACCTTAGTAATTGTTGAAGCGTAGTGCTCATAATGTAACCTCAAACGTCAACTTACCTGTGGAAAGAGAAATAACACTCATTAATTACTAAAACAGGTAAATAAATAAATAAATAAATATAAAGGAGATAAAATGTGATTCAATATTAAATATGGATCACCTGAAGATTAATTACCTCCAGGTATTATTTCATCTGATGATTCATTAAACCACCTTACAGCTACCTGGAGGTTAGCTTAGGTTAGATATTCTCTCTCTCTTCCTCCTTCCGATTTCCATTTCTTCCCGATTTACTCCCTCCATTCTCTTCTTGGCTCTCCACTCATCCTTCTACTCACCTCTTCTCTTCCTCCTCCTCCTCTCCTCCTCTTCCTCCTCCTCTTCCTACCTTCCCCGGCCAGCTGGTGATGGAAGCAAGCAATAAAAGCTAAAATACCCACAGATGGTGTCAGGGTCTCAAGAGATGGTGCAGAGGCCCTCACAGATGGTGCAGAGGCTCAGAGATGGTGCTGGGGTCTGACAGATGGTGCCAGGGACCTCACAGCTGGCATAAATGGGTCGCAGATGGGAGTAGAGATTAAACAGATGGTGCTTGGGCCTAACAGATGGTACCGGTAGTCTAACAGATGGTGCCAGAAGCCTCTTAGATAGTGTCAGGTTCACAGATGGTGCTAAGGTAGCCTATCAAATGGTACCAGAACCCTCCCAGATGGTGCCAAAAGCCTCCCAGATGGTGATCAAAAGACCATCTTTGATCGAATTAAAATCAAGAATTCCATCCGAAGTTTAGATTCTTATTAATACAGTAGTTATGTCCCTTGGGTGATCTGATGAAAACCTCCTCACACGGGAGAAACATTACCAGTCAGGTCAGGAGAGGCGGACGTTAGACTATCTCAACGCAGCTATTGTAATGGTGCTTCAGCTGGCTCTATATATGACAGGGTTAGTTGTAGTAGTTATTAGGTCATTCAACTTTTTGTTCGTCTCCTTCCTTCCTCTTTCCTCTCCTCCTCGCCCTTCCTCCCCTCCTCATTTTTCCCCCTCCGCTTTCTTCCTCTCTCATCCTCCTCCTCCTCCTCTTCTCCCCCCCTTTTCCTGTCTCCTCCTCCTCTTCCCTCTCCCCTCCCCTCCTTTTCCTTCCTCTTAGTTATCAGTTTCAGTAGTTTATCGCCAGGGCCGCCCTACGCCACACGGAAATGAGATGTAGACGATATGTGGATGTAGGAGGCCGGTGTGTGTGTGTGTGTGTGTGTGTGTGTGTAGTATTAAGTATGTATGTGAGTGTAAATGTAAGTGCCACAGCAGGGAGACATGGGGGAGTGGGATGTCAGAGGAGTGCCAGGGGGGTGCCAGGGGGGTGCCACTGTCTTTTGTCAAGAGGCAGCAGGTGGCACGGCCAACCTCGCTATTTTGGTGAACACTGGTCTCTCTCTCTCTCTCTCTCTCTCTCTCTCTCAATAACATCTTTTACACAAGGACCCCAAAACACCCCCCCCCCCCCAAATATCAATCCAGAGCCACAGAACAATATTTACGTTTTTTGAAGTGAATCCGGATTCTTGAAGAGCTCCGTTCGGCTACTCGGTGGATTCATTCGGATTCTACTTTTCGTCGTCTATTTATTCAGTTCCATTATCCCTCACTTTCCCTCCATCACAAAGCAATAACAAAGGGACAACCACAACAATAACCAAACAACAACGTCAGCAATAATCTACGCACAGTTCCTCTCCACTGACAACACAACACACACACACACACACGTGACGGACGGACATACACACACACACACACACACACATGACGGACATACACACACACACACACAATACACACACACACACACGTGAGGGACATGTGTGCTGAATAGAGAAAAAAATAATGCGTGGAATTGATGTAAATCCTGACACTGGCTGACAGTCTGGGTGACTTAATGACTGACACCGGCTTATACACTGGCTGACACTGGCTTATGCTCTGGTTGGCACTTTGGCTGACACTGGTTGACACTATAGTTGACACTGGTTGACATTGGTTAACACTATGGCTGACAGTGGCTGACAATGGTGAACACTATGGCTGACACTGGCTGACAATGCACATCAACTTGAGCAGCCAACAACTAAAAATGTGATATTAATTATATTATTATTATTCTATCAAAATATAATTCTATTAGGAAATTATTATTATTATTATTATTATTATTATTAATATTATTATTATTATTATTATTATTATTATTATTATTATTAATATTAATATTAATATTAATATTATTATTATTATTATTATATACCAACAATCTGACATACACACATCCACCCACCACCACTGACATACACACAGCCACCCACCACCACTGACATACACACAGCCACCCACCACCACTGACATACACACAGCCATCCACCACCACTGACATACACACAGCCACCCACCACCACTGACATACACACAGCCACCCACCACCACTGACATACACACAGCCATCCACCACCACTGACATACACACAGCCATCCACCACCACTGACATACACACAGCCACCCACCACCACTGACATACACACAGCCACCCACCACCACTGACATACACACAGCCACCCACCACCACTGACATACACACAGCCATCCACCACCACTGACATACACACAGCCACCCACCACCACTGACATACACACAGCCATCCACCACCACTGACATACACACAGCCATCCACCACCACTGACATACACACAGCCATCCACCACCACTGACATACACACAGCCACCCACCACCACTGACATACACACAGCCATCCACCACCACTGACATACACACAGCCACCCACCACCACTGATATACACACAGCCATCCACCACCTCTCACATACACACAGCCATCCACCACCACTGACATACACACAGCCATCCACCACCACTGACATACACACAGCCATCCACCACCACTGACATACACACAGCCACCCACCACCACTGACATACACACAGCCATCCACCACCACTGACATACACACAGCCACCCACCACCACTGACATACACACAGCCACCCACCACCACTGACATACACACAGCCACCCACCACCACTGACATACACACAGCCACCCACCACCTCTGACATACACACAGCCACCCACCACCACTGACATACACACAGCCACCCACCACCACTGACATACACACAGCCACCCACCACCACTGACATACACACAGCCACCCACCACCACTGACATACACACAGCCACCCACCACCACTGACATACACACACACATGTATACATTCACAGAGAGAACTAGAGAGATGAAAGATAAACAGAGGTAGAGGCAGTGTGTGTGTGTGTGTGTGTGTGCTATATAGACCAAGACTGTGGGTGGGTGTGGGAGATAAAAGAGAAGAAAAACAGAGAAATATAGAGAAGCAGAATGAAAAAGAGGAAGGAGGGAGTGAATGAACTGAATATTTCCTTCCCTTTCCTTCCATTTCTCTCCCCTTCCCTTCTCTTCCATACCATTCCCTTCCCCCATGACTGCATCTCTCTCTCTCTTCCTTACACAAACCACCTCCTTCCTTTCCCCTCTCCTCCCCTCCTCCTTCCTACTTCTCCTCCCTCCTGCCTCCACCCCCCCTCTCTCTCCCCCACCCCCCTTCTCCCCTCTAGCCAACATCAGCCACACACATTTTCCCTCGCCTCGACAACCCTCCCTCCCTCCCTCCCTCCCTCCCTCGGTAACATGACCTCAATCTTAACATCTCTAAAACCGGGTTACACACGGGAGAAAAAGACCAATTGGGGATAAATGCACTAATTTGGGATGTCAGGTGTACTAATTTGGGATGTCAGGTGTACTAATTTGGGATGTCAGGTGTACTAATTTGGGATGTCAGGTGTACTAATTTGGGATGTCAGGAGCACTAATTTGGGATGTCAGATGCACTAACTTGGGATGTCAGATGCACTAATTTGTGATGTGATATGCACTAACTTTGGACGGCTGCACTCATTCCGAATGTAAGATATATGTACTAATTTCGTAGACCCTGAAAACTCTTGTCATTTCTATTACTGTATTTCTTTAACATTCAATAAAAATAAATTCCACGAACGCTGAGAAACTTACATTGATGCTCAGAATTTTCACGAACAGATAAAATTGCAATAAATTGGGAATTCTCAAGTACTAATCGAGTCGCAAAAATTCCTCCGTTAACTTTTCGCCTTTAACACAGGTGAAGGCAGGTAGGTCGCTCAGGTACAGTACGGCGACTGACAACTTCATGCAATTGTCTACAGTCGTCCCCGTGTTGCAAGTTAGGTCGAGTTTGATGGGGTTAGGTTAGGTTGGGTTCAGTTAGGTGGGGTGGGTGGAGGGTGGGGTGGGGTGGAGGGTGGGGTGGGGTGGAGGGTGGGTGGGGTGGGGTGGGTAGAGGGTGGGGTGGGTGGAGGGTGGGGTGGGGTGGGTGGAGGGTGGGGTGTGTTAGACATCATTTATTATCTTTCGTCGGATTTAAATATTTATCATATGAATCTCCAAGAATCAGGAGATGTGAGTAAACTGCTATTGAGAGAGAGAGAGAGAGAGAGAGAGAGAGAGAGAGAGAGAGAGAGAGAGAGAGAGAGAGAGAGAGAGGTCACAACAATCAATCGGATACTCCATGAGGAAAACGGTCAGTCAGTCTGTCAGCCAGCATGTCAATCTGTAATCCAGTCCGTCAGTTTGCCTGTCGGCTAGCATGTTAATCTGTCAGTCATTTTGCATGTCAGACAGTCAGTTTGCATGTCAGCCACTCAGTCAATGAGCTGTGAGACAGCGAGATGGACTGTCAGCCAATATAGCCAGCTAGCTAGATTGTTCGTCAGTCAGTGAGTCAGTCAATGAGCGTGAGTCAGCCAGGCGGCGAAGAGCTTGAGGGAACACCCCCCCCCCCCCCCCACTCCACAAAGGTTAGCGGCGGATGACAGCTGACGCCGGTAGCCTTGTGTTGTGTTACAGGTGTTTAAAGGTGAGCCTCTGTTAGACACCTGTACCACACACCAGCACCACACACGTTACCACACCTGCACCACACGTCACCACACCTGCAACACTCACATCACCACACCTGCACCACACACGTCACCACACCTGCACCACTCACATCACCACACCTGCACCACACACATCACCACACCTGCATCACTCACATCACCACACCTGCAACACTCACATCACCACACCTGCACCACACACGTCACCACACCTGCATCACTCCATCACCACACCTGCAACACTCACATCACCACACCTGCAATCACTCACATCACCACACCTGCAACACTCACATCACCACACCTGCAACACTCACATCACCCACACCTGCATCACTCACATCACCACACCTGCACCACACACATCACCACACCTGCATCACTCACATCACCACACCTGCACCACACACATCACCACACCTGCACCACTCACATCACCACACCTGCACCACACACATCACCACACCTGCAACACTCACATCACCACACCTGCACCACTCACATCACCACACCTGCACCACTCACATCACCACACCTGCACCACTCACATCACCACACCTGCAACACTCACATCACCACACCTGCACCACTCACATCACCACACCTGCACCACTCACATCACCACATAATAATAATAATAATAATAATAATAATAATAATAATAATAATGATGATGATAATAATTCAATATTTATTTTTCTTAAGGATTATTTAAGTTGATTATAATAAAAAATGTAATTATCAGTTTAATAGAATCGTCAGCCATCAATTAGCGGAACAAGCGGTGAGTAAATCCCTCTGTGTATGTGTGTCTGTCCTGTAGTCATGGTTAACTGTCTATCACCTGTCTATTACATACTTTTCACTTTCTTTATACTAGAGAGAGAGAGAGAGAGAGAGAGAGAGAGAGAGAGAGAGAGAGAGAGACAGCAGACTCCGGGTATAATACTTCAGACCATACCCAGCCATGCGGGTATTTTAGAGAGCTTGTGTCAACATGGCATGACTCACCTCTCTCTCTTTCTCTCTCTCTCTATCTTTCTAACTTTCTCTATCTTTCTCACTCTCTCTCTCTCTCTCTGCTTCACCACCTCTCAGAGACCTTGGTAGTAGTGGTGTCTCTCGCTCGTGCGGCGCCTTGGCAACCCTGCGAGGTCCTGTCACTGCCAACTCTCTCTCTCTCTCTTGAATTATCTCCACTATCTCTCACTACTTCATCCTGGGATTAACTCCCCCCTCCCTCACCTTGGGATTACCTTTCCCTCCCTCACCCTGGAATTACCTTTCCCTCCCTCACCCTGGGATTAACTCCCCCCTCCCTCACCCTGGGATTACCTTTCCCTCCCTCACCCTGGGATTAACTCCCCCCTCCCTCACCCTGGGATTACCTCTCCCTCCCTCACCCTGGGATTAACTCTCCCTCCCTCCTTCATTATAACACAACACCTGTACTTGCAGCTGTACCGACCTCTGTACCGCTGCTGTATCAACAATGTCGACTCTCTGAGGAGGAACATTTAACCTGTATATGAACTTTTGCTTTGGTGTTAAATTAAATAAAACAAAGATAATAACATTTATTTTACTTTTAAAAGTTAGCTGTTACAGTAAGGCTGCCTGGGTCCGGGGACAGTCTACAGCACGCCGCCATTGGTGACGTCACCTGTAAACACCTCTCTCTCTCTCTCTCTCTCTCTCTCTCTCTCTCTCTCTCTCTCTTTCTTTTCTCTCTCACACACACACACACACACCACACACACCACACCACACCACACTCCCTCTTCTCTTTAATGGCCTTTTGATATTCACCGATTCCTGTGGGTGATGTGTGAGGCAGATTTTCCTTCGTAGACCCAAATACATAAATGAACAGTGTGTAAGGCAGCTACCAAACAGGGAGGTACTACCGCCGGGGAACATAGTGGGAGCATAATGTGTTGTATATGGTAGACCCTGCTGCTATATGGCATCACGAAAATTGTGGCCAAGTCCCAGGTTGTTGATCTGACTTTCTGCCTCATTTACACACAATTGCAGAGTTTCAATTGTTTCTCTTACTTTGACAACACAACACACAAATATTGTTTTTCACTATTGATCTTTTTTCATTTTTGTATTTCTTTATGGTTCTTTATTATTATTATTATTATTATTATTATATTATTATTTATTTTCATTTTTATTATTATATTATTTATTATTATTATTATTATTATTATTTTATTATTATTATTATTATATATTATTATATTATTATTATTATTATTATTATTATTACATTTTCGCCCCCCAGGTCCCGATGTGGGTTAGTGACCTGTGCCCGGGTGGGCTAATCCCTGTAAAAAAAACCGAAAAAATAAAAAATAATAAAAAATAATATATATATATATATATATATATATATATATATATACCTCACCCGCTAGGACTCGAATACCGTGTATGGTAAAACGTTACTCTGATCACCTAAGAGGCACGCGGTAGTCCCCAATTGGAGGTTCACGGCACAAACAGGCTGTGTGTGAACTATAACAAAGTCTAGGACTGCTTTTATTGTCTTGGTGGTCTAGAGGTAACGTTCCCCGGTCACACACATAAGATCGTTGGTTCGAGTCCTGGTGGGGTGAGGTTGTTCATTATGTGTAGAAGTCCGCGTGCTTTATGGGGGGACGTGGGATCGTGAACGCCAGCGTCGCCCGACGAAACTTGTTTAGGTTTTTCAAGGGTGGGAACCGCCATCACCATTAATTGTTAGGTGATGGGGTAACCCGGTGTGCTTTGACGAGTTAATGGCTGCTAAACTCTTGTTAGTATAATCGGCTCCCAGAATGAGACATGCGCCCTGTTGAACCGTGAGCGTTGTCTATTCATTAGGGCAGCTCTTCGCGTGGACTGGTGCAACTGTTGGGCGCTGCATTGAAGGCCAGCACAGACACGAAGAGAGTGTGAGGGAGAAAAATATATAGAGAGAAAGAGAGAGAGAGAAAAGAAAAAGAAAAGACTGAGAAAGAAAAAGAATTCCATAAAAGAAAGAAAGAAAGAATTTCATAAAAGACGAGAGAGAGAGAGAGAGAGAGAGAGAGAGAGAGAGAGAGAGAGAGAGAGAGGGAATATGAGTTTCACGGAACAAACAAGTATAAGTTGCTCGCCTCCTAAGTTTACCCAGATATGGAAAATCACCATAGCAACGGCAGCCATGTTGGATCTCACCACAACAACATAAACACGACGACCGCACCAGCAGCAACCACCACCACCTGACTGACCTGACGACCGACTGACTACCTCCTACCTGACCTGACCTAACACACAGACACGACCCTGTTTTGGGTACTGAGATACGTTTATAGAGGCAAGGTAAGGCGGAAGGCATGCTGATCAGAAGGTAAGTTTATTGTTATTATCAGTCAGGAGAATGGTAGGCCTATAAGAGTGTTTTCCTGTAAGGTTCGTAAGGCTGTCATGACAACGCCCCCCCCCCCCCCACCACCCCCGGCAGCAGCGAGAGGTAGGAGGAGGTAGGAGGAGGTAGTAGGGGGGTAGGAGGAGGTAAGAGGAGGTAGGAAGAGGTAGTAGGAGGTAGGAGGAGGTAGGAAGAGGTAGTAGGAGGTAGGTGGAGGTAGGATGAGGTAATAGGGAGGAAACAGTGTTCTTCAAGCGACTGAAGTGTTCAACAAATATGATTAAAAAACATAATCCACGCCATATACTCTCTCTCTCTCTCTCTCTCTCTCTCTCTCTCTCTCTCTCTCTGCCTGGTGGGTTCTAGATATAGCAATGAGTACTGGCAGCCATGATAGTACTCTGCGATCAACCTCTATCCCTGGCCAAACATATAAATATCTCTCTCTCTACACACACCCACCCACACCACACACACACACGAAGATAGAAGACCCCCCCCCCCCCCCTTTGAGTACCATGATTTTTAACTTTCCGTGTACAAGATCATCGTACTTAAGAGAAACAGGTCATCATCATCGTCGTCGTACTCAAGGGGTTATATAGTCGTACTCAAAATAGGTCATAACTCCCTCCCCCTCCCCCTCCACCATGTCACCTAAATGATTCCCCCCCCTCTCCTCCCCACCACTTCTTCCTCTCAATAAGCTCCTCTCCCCCACCACTACCACCCCCTCAGACAGACAGCCTCCCTCATTACCATCTATATCTCCATCTTCAACAAACTTCCATTCCAAATATTTGAGATTGTAAGCCATCATCACCTCCACCCACACACACACACACTGGCTCCCTCGCAGATCCATGGTAGAGCATTTAGCCTCATGCCGGAGTCTCTGTTCTCTTTCATAAACTTCAATAATATCTTTCATTGTTTCGCGTGGTTCATTCTCCCTAACCTAACCCAACCAAATCCACTCGTCCTACACACAGATCAATAGCGAACTCGGGAGAAAATAGCAAATAGCAAGACGCCAAGAAGGATATTAGTTTTAACATAGTGACTTTACGATTAAGGCTAAATATGTCCTTGAGAAGAGCTATAGGTTCTTGGTGGTGGTGATGATGATGGTGATGATGATGGTGATGATGATGATGATGGTGATGATGGTGATGATGATGATGATGGTGATGATGGTGATGATGATGGTGATGATGCTGATGATGGTGATGATGATGGTGATGATGATGATGATGATGGCGATGATGATGATGGCGATGATGGTGATGGTGATGATGATGATGATGGTGATAATGGTGATGATGGTGATGATGGTGATGGCGATGATGATGATGGCGATGATGATGATGATGGTGATGATGATGGTGATGATGATGGTGATGATGATGATGATGATGGTGATGATGGTGATGATGATGGTGATGATGATGATGATGGTGATGATGATGGTGATGATGATGATGATGGTGATGATGATGGTGATGATGATGATGATGATGGCGATGATGATGATGGCGATGATGATGATGATGATGGCGATGATGATGATGGCGATGATGATGATGGTGATGATGATGGTGATGGTGATGATGATGGTGATGATGATGGTGATGATGATGATGATGGTGATGATGATGATGATGGTGATGATGATGATGATGATGGCGATGATGATGATGGCGATGATGATGATGGTGATGATGATGGTGATGATGATGATGATGATGATGACGATGATGGTGATGATGATGGTGATGGTGATGATGATGATGATGATGATGATGGTGATGATGATGATGATGATGGCGATGATGATGATGTCGATGATGATGATGGTGATGATGATGGTGATGGTGATGATGATGATGATGATGATGACGATGATGATGATGGTTCACTGGCAACAACACTCGCTTACCATGAGAGGTACGTGGGTTCGTCCTTCTCTATCTACTGTATCTATCTACCTCTTGATATTATATACAATATCTTTATCACATCTACTAAAAACGTCATGAAATTTAAACATTATTCTTATTGATATTCATAATTTTCACGAGAAAAAGACTTAAAGGAAACATATTTGACCATAATAACACAACTCGAGTTTAATTTCATCATTCATCCTCATTCATTCCTCATTCTCATTCTTCTTCCTCATTCATTCCTTCATCCTTCATTCATTCCTTCATCATTCATTCTTCCTTCATTCATTCCTTCTCATTCATTCCTTCATTCCTTCATTCATTTCCTCATTCATTCATTCCTTCATTCCTCATTCATCTTCATTCCTTCTTCGTTATTTTTTTTTTTCCTCTCGTATTTTCCCGCCCCCTCCCAGGACCCGTCGCAGGCTTCCTCCACTCAACACTAAGATGTGAGTCAGATGATGGCGCCGCTTCTTGTTGTTATTGTCATTGATGCTGCAGCCGTGGCGAGATCATTACCCTTCTATGTGTGTGTGTGTGTGTGTGTGTGTGTGTGATTCCCGCCTCCACCCCCTCACCACCTCTTTTGCCCTCACTATAACCACCACCATCTCCTCCAGCACTCCTCTCCACCCCTCTCCAACGTCAACCTCCCTCCACCATCCCTTGTACCCCCCACGCCCCCCCCCCCTCATCCCGCCCACCTTGGAAGCATATATGGCACTGGCATCAACACCCCACCTGCCAAACCCACCTGTTGACTTCACACCTGCAGACACTCCCTGGACCCTCTACCTACAGTACCTCCGCCAGGTGTGAAGAGAATCGTAATTAAGGAGAAGGAAGGTGTGATATGGCCTTAATTACTGAACCTTTTTCTATATATTAACAACAATAACGTCTAGAAATTGTATTAATCCCTCCTCCTCTCCCCTCCTTCCTTCCTCCTCTCTCCTCCTTCCTTCTCTCCTCCTCTCTGTCTTCCTCACCCCTACCACACACACACACAGGACGCCTCGGGGGGGCCACAGGTATAATACCTCCGACTGCTCAGCCTCGTATCGGAAACCATTACCTGTCCCGCTCCTCTTATATAACCTCTCCCTCACCTGGGCATATGGTCCTATAAGCCACCTATAACCTCTCCCTTACCCCTATAACCTGGTATAACCTTTATATGTGGAGTATATCTCTCTACTCTTGGTATTAGTCTCTGGTATAACATATATTTTCCCTCATAACCTGACACTACACCACACACACTCAGTCTCACCGACAGACACTGCACCACGCACCCAATCTCACCACAGACGCTACACCACGCACTCAATCTCACCGACAGACGCTACACCACACACCCAATCCCACCGACAGACGCTACACCACACACCCAATCCCACCGACAGACACTACACCCCGCACCCAATCCCACCGACAGACACTACACCCCGCACTCAATCCCACCGACAGACGCTACACCACGCACTCAACAGTTTCCTTATTGCAAAACGTTTTAAAATTCTTAACTTATAAGACATATTAATTAACGATTATGGTTAATGTTGTTTTCATCTTATATACCTTAAATAGTAGTAGTAGTAGTAGCAGTAGTAGCAGTAGTAGTAGTAGGTACGGGGGCTATGACAGTAATATAGTCCCACTAGCTACAATAACAAATACGGTAACAGCTGTATAATGAAGTAGAAGTTGAGGCAGGTGGAGAGGACATATACCTGTGGTCATTGTACTGGCGGAAGAATTCTCACGAGTAAGTAATAATAGCCGTGATAGTACTAGTAACATGAAATAGTTAAATAGAAGAAGCAGCAGCAGTGGTCGTAGTAGAAGTAGTATCAAAAGACTAGCAAAACTATGAAACCCCCCTTTACCCCCTAACTCCCGCCTCCCCTTTCCCCCCACCTCCCCTCCCCGCTTCCCCCTTCCCCTCTATCACCTACCCCACCCCCCGCCTCCCCTCCCCACTCTGCTAAACTTCAAAAGCGTAAACACGAAGAACTTTAAGGCTCTCCGGGACAATAGTAAAGACCACAAGATACTCTCTGGCTTCGTCCCCTGGGTTAAATCTTTGGCAGACGCGTCAGGATATTTGTGTTTATATTGGCTAAATATACGAGTCTCCCGCCACACAGAACACCAAGACATTCAACCAATAGGAGGGACGGAGAGAGGGAGGGAGAGAGAGGGAGGGAGAGGGAGGGAGAGGGAGGAAAGACTTGTGGCATGTAGGAGCCAAGAATGGAGAGAATACCTGACGTAATTTACTATAAACATTTCTCTTACGTCCGGATCTATTAATTTCAACTGTGAGGAAGACCTGCGTGGTATGTAGGTATGTATGTATGTATGTATGCATGTATATATGTATGTATTTATGTGTTGAAGTCGTTTTATACCCGAGATATTTATTATCTAATTAATGTATTTAATTTTAATATGCAGCAAATATTTTATCCGTTTAATGTTGTTACAATTATGACTTGTTACTACCAACACTACTACTACTAATACTACTGTACTACTACTACAACTAATACAATTACTACTATTACTACACTACTACTACTAATAATAATAACACTAATAATAATAATAACAGTAATAATAATAATAATAATAATAATAATAATAATACTAACAATAATAACAATAATAACAATAATAACCTACACTTTCCTTATACCAACAATAACACGTTCTTCTACACGTCCATTAAGTACTTCACATCACAAACTTAAACTATTTGACATTTATATAATATCTGTTAACCTTTTCCCTCCCTCAATCCTCACTGACATTTCCACCTGACATTTCCCTAAGAGGAGGTTGATATTAGTAAACAAAGCATAATACCCGCTATATTCCACCTTCTCTTGACCTTTGGCAGTAATTCACTTCTCATGTGTTAGGTAATGTTAGCAGGAGTTTCCATTATGGGTTAGATTAGCAGGAGTTTCCATTATGGGTTAGATTAGCAGGAGTTTCCATTATGGGTTAGATTAGCAGGAGTTTCCATTATGGGTTAGATTAGCAGGAGTTTCCATTATGGGTTAGATTAGCAGGAGTTTCCATTATGG
Source organism: Homarus gammarus (assembly GCA_958450375.1). Lineage (NCBI taxonomy): Eukaryota > Metazoa > Arthropoda > Malacostraca > Decapoda > Nephropidae > Homarus > Homarus gammarus. The sequence goes on from CAUDMG010001926.1 coordinate 805,710, forward strand.
GTTAGATTAGCAGGAGTTTCCATTATGGGTTAGATTAGCAGGAGTTTCCATTATGGGTTATATTAGCAGGAGTTTCCATTATGGGTTAGATTAGCAGGAGTTTCCATTATGGGTTAGATTAGCAGGAGTTTCCATTATGGGTTAGATTAGCAGGAGTTTCCATTATGGGTTATATTAGCAGGAGTTTCCATTATGGGTTAGATTAGCAGGAGTTTCCATTATGGGTTATATTAGCAGGAGTTTCCATTATGGGTTATATTAGCAGGAGTTTCCATTATGGGTTAGATTAGCAGGAGTTTCCATTATGGGTTAGATTAGCAGGAGTTTCCATTATGGGTTATATTAGCAGGAGTTTCCATTATGGGTTAGATTAGCAGGAGTTTCCATTATGGGTTATATTAGCAGGAGTTTCCATTATGGGTTAGATTAGCAGGAGTTTCCATTATGGGTTAGATTAGCAGGAGTTTCCATTATGGGTTAGATTAGCAGGAGTTTCCATTATGGGTTAGATTAGCAGGAGTTTCCATTATGGGTTAGATTAGCAGGAGTTTCCATTAGGGGTTATATTAGCAGGAGTTTCCATTATGGGTTAGATTTTGTCGACGTGTTTTTTTTTTTTTTTGTTTATGATGAGTAATTTTAGGATATATTCGGGATTATTTTGATATTTTGAGGAATTTAAGGGATTTTATTGGTAATATAATAAGTTTAGAATGTATTAATTTATTATTGAATACACTACTACTACTACTACTACTACTACTACTACTGCCTCTCCTCAGGGTAGTAGAATCATTAAAAAATCAATATGACAACTAAAATAAAATACACCATTGAGTTAATTAAATGACTTTACGAACAAATAAATTAACAAGCAGCATTAAAACATCGAAATATTAACTGTTAAATTGTACTACATTTATAAAAACAATAACCCAAAAGATTAAGTGATGTTTCGAACCTAATTTACCTAAGGGAGAATTACACAGCTTCTGCACCTGAAACAAATTCACGCTTGGGTGGTCCTAGGGCTAGCCAGTCCTGAGAGAGAGAGAGAGAGAGAGAGAGAGAGAAATGGGACACCAGAAGAAAAAATAAAAATAATAATAAAAATGTGGATAATAACAAATGATAAACAGATAATGAGATGAGGGGAAGAAGGAGGAAGGGGTAAGAGAAAGAAGAGGAGAAGTACAACAAGAAGAAAGAAGATTGAGGAGGAGAGGACGAAAGGGAAGAGAAGAAGAGAAAGAAGGACAAGGAAGAGGAGGAGAAGAAAGAGTAAGAGTCGGGCAAGGCGCCATAGTTCTCCGCCATCCATTGAGACACACACACACACACACACACACACACACACAGAGGCCAAGTATTTTTACCCCAACACAACAGTCGCGGGTGTGGGCGAGGATGAGGGAGAGTGAAGTGTCTCTCTCCAACCTCCAACATCAATCACCACCCTCAACACCACCACGTCACGCCCCCATCACCAACACACACACGAGATACGAACCCTTGACCAACCACTACATGGTCTAACACCTCCTCCCAGCCACCCAACCATCCACATACACATCCACATCCACATACACATCCACATATACATCCAGTTTGAGTGTGATAATGTAGCGTCTCATAGTTCGCGTCACCAGCTCACTCACAGCGGACTACAGACAGGTAGACCTCATTAACACTCGCCTCACCTGGTGTACTGTACAGGTCTTAGGGGATAGTTATGTTGATTTCGCCTATTTTGTCTATAATATCCGGGTTTTGTTGAGAAGATGTGAGGGTGTAGGTGTACATGTGCAGCTGAAGTGTATTGACAGTGACGTTATTATTATTGTTATTATTGTTATTATAGAGTAACCCATTTATAGCTGTTGTTGTTTCTGTGTGAAGGCCATTTTACTTAATCTAATTCCTTAAACTGCCTGAGGTGTGGCCCTGCTGACAGGTGCGGCCCGTGCTGACAGGTGCGGCCCATGCTGACAGGTGTGGCCCGGTGCTGACAGGTGTTACATACAGGTAAACACTCACTGCACCTCCCTATAACTGTTGTCATTGTTATTCTCAGCACTAAATGACCTCGCCGTGTGTGTGTGTCGTGTTGCAAGGGAGGAGGAGGGTGTTGCAAGGGAGGGGAGGAGGGTGTTGCAAGGGAGGAGGAGGGTGTTGCAAGAGAGGGGAGGAGGGAGAGAGAAAAGAAAGACCAAACAAGACCCTGTGTCCATAATCTACAGAGGGACACCTGTGCAGTAAGACCAACTTCAAAGACCCGGGGAAAGAGATGGAGGGGTGGGAGGTAAAACCCTTACTCTGAGGTCTGGAGGGAGAGGGAGGGAGCATTGAGGGAGGGTAAGGAAGGGTAGGTGAGGAAGGGAGAAGAATGAATGGAAGGGGAGGGTGTAAAGACCGAGAGGTAGGGAGAAGGATTTAAAGGGAGGGAGGAGTATGGAGGGAAAAGGGAGAGGGAGTATAAAGGGAGCGGACGCAGGGAAAGATGAGAAGCGAGGCACACACACACACACACACACACACACACACACACACACCTCTAATACAATGCTACCTTGAGGATCCGGCACCTGTAATTAGTTTATATTATTCCCGATGTCTCCTGATTTACGTGTGCTAAAGGGGTGTGTGTGTGTGTGTGTGTGTGTGTGTGTGTGTGTGTGTGTGTGTGCTGTCAGCCATTCATATCCAAGTCTGATGGAGAAAAAAATATATACAGTTTTACCTTTGAGTTTTAATAAGTCCTTAAAATTTGCATACGGAAAACAAACCATTATGAATTTTATTTGCATACTTTGGGTAGATGTATTATATTATTTTTATTATTTTTATTATTATTATTATTATTATTATTAGTAGTAGTAGTAGTAGTAGTAGTAGTAGTAGTAGTATCAATAGTAACAGTTTTATGATCATTAATTCAATTCTCTTCTCCACACCCCAGTTCCTCCTTTATCTCCTCCACTCCTTCTTCCTCACCTACACCGACTACACAGCTTACAACCTTCACAGTGTAACTCAATTAGCGCATCATGGAGTCGGATTACAGGTAAGAGATTAGCGTCAGAATACGTCTGGGATTTAATGGCAAGATGTACACTACACTACACTACTCTACACTACACACTACACTACACTACACTACACTACACACTACACTACACACTCCACTACACCCTATAACACCAGCTGGATATAACCAAATGAATATAATAGACCACTGTGTATTGTATGAGGTTATTATACCACATTATATTATATATATACATACATACATACATACATACATACATACATACGTAAGCTGTTTCCCATTATTATTATTATTAGACAAGAGTGGTGTCTTCCCGCCAGCCACTACTGAGGCCAATACACGAGAGGGTTGAAACAAACGAAGCCTCAGGGGCAAGTGGCCTTTTTGACCCCATAGTTGGTGCAGTGTGTATGAGGAGGTGGGGAGGAGAGAGGACGATGGGGAGAGGGAGGTAGGGAGAGTGGGAGGAGAAAGAGAGTGAGGCATGCGGGGGGAGGGGGGGAAAGAGGGGGAGGGGGAGGGAAAAGAGAGGTAGGTGGGGAAGGGGAGGAGAAAGAGAGAGAGAGGTGAGGAGAGTGAGAGGAAAGAGAGGGAGGTGGGGAAAGGGTGAAAAGAGAGGGAGGCAGGGAGAGTAAGAGGCAGGTAGCGTGCATGGAGAGAGAGAGAGAGAGAGAGAGAGACAAAATATTCACATTCTGGTAATAATAAATAAGATCGTGGCGCCGTTGGTCATGACAGAACGGTCACACTAGAGTCTTCCCGGCAATTAATCCACGATAGCATTTCATCAACAGGCAATAAGTCAACGGTACCATCCACACACTGGTCACACAAGCCAGCCAGGAGACGACACTCACAAGCCAGCCAGGAGACGCCCCTCACAAGCCAGCCAGGAGACGCCCCTCACAAGCCAGCCAGGAGACGTCCCTCACATGCCAGCCAGGAGACGCCCCTCACAAGCCAGCCAGGAGACGCCCCTCACATGCCAGCCAGGAGACGACACTCACATGCCAGCCAGGAGACGTCCCTCACATGCCAGCCAGGAGACGCCCCTCACAAGCCAGCCAGGAGACGCCCCTCACAAGCCAGCCAGGAGACGCCCCTCACAAGCCAGCCAGGAGACGCCCCTTACAAGCCAGCCAGGAGACGCCCCTCACATGCCAGCCAGGAGACGCCCCTCACAAGCCAGCCAGGAGACGCCCCTCACATGCCAGCCAGGAGACGCCCCTCACATGCCAGCCAGGAGACGCCCCTCACATGCCAGCCAGGAGACGTCCCTCACATGCCAGCCAGGAGACGCCCCTCGCATGCCAGCCCAGGAGACGCCCCTCACATGCCAGCCAGGAGACGCCCCTCACATGCCAGCCAGGAGACGTCCCTCACATGCCAGCCAGGAGACGCCCCTCACAAGCCAGCCAGGAGACGCCCCTCACATGCCAGCCAGGAGACGCCCCTCACATGCCAGCCAGGAGACGCCCCTCACAAGCCAGCCAGGAGACGCCCCTCACATGCCAGCCAGGAGACGCCCCTCACAAGCCAGCCAGGAGACGTCCCTCACATGCCAGCCCAGGAGACGTCCCTCACATGCCAGCCAGGAGACGCCCCTCACAAGCCAGCCAGGAGACGCCCCTCACATGCCAGCCAGGAGACGCCCCTCACATGCCAGCCAGGAGACGTCAAGCATCACCACTATATTTATAAAACAAAAAAAGTCGACAAAAATGACTTAACACAACAGACTTAGAGACGAGGAAAAACCAAACACCAAATGTTTTCCTCTCATCCTCCTCCTCCTCCCCTTCTACTTATTTTCCTCTATCTCTCTGTTTCTCTCTGTCTGTCTATCTGTCTATCTATCTATCTATCTGTCTATCTGTCTATGTCTCTCGCACACATCCATTTTGGTCATTAATTTTTTCTTCCCACTTTCAGGTAAGAAAATATATATATCAGCACGACACACACACACACACACACACACACACACACACACACACACACACACACACACACACAGAAAGACTTTAAAGTTTTCATCTTCAACACAGTGAGGGAGGACAGGTGTTGATTACCTTGGCGGGGGTTCGTACAGGTGCAAAGTTAAGGCATAAATGAGGCTGATGTATACATGAATGAGGAGGGAGAGGAGGGAGAGAAGAGGAGGACAGGAGGAGGAGGAGAGATAAAAAGATGGTTGGGTGAGGGAGTGAAGGAGGGAAGGAGGGAAGGAAGGAAGGAAGGAGGGAGGGAAGGAAAAAGGAGAAAAGAAGGACTGTTTGGTCGGCTGGAGGGTCGTGGTGGCTCCATCAACTATGACCATTACTCATCCTAGTCTTTGTTGACGTACAGCCGAGAGAGAGAGAGAGAGAGAGAGAGAGAGAGAGAGAGAGAGAGAGAGAGAGAGAGAGACCTAACTCTTTACAACACACCTTCACTTTCACCTAAAAACACAAAAATAACAACAGGTAAGATTTTTTCCCAATTAAGTTCATCACCTCACCTGTTCAGATACACCTGTAATGATGCTCATTTAGGTAAGGCCTACAGGTGAGACAGGTGTTGTATGACTGTAACCCTTTAGTCTTTAAAGTCAGAACAAGTCATAGTTAACCCCCACCACACCCCCCCCCCCTTCTCTCCCTAACAACCCTCCGAACTACTGCATCCCCCCCCTTCTCTCCCTAACAGATGATGCAGAACGAACACACACACACACACACACACACACACACAAAAGATCTAAATTCAAAACGAAACTCGAAGTCATTTGTGTTTATTCCCGTCACTTTCTCTCTCTGTCTGTCTGTCTGTGTAAATACCTCAGGAACCGTTAAGAGTAATTTAGACGGTAACTTGACAGGTGGTTGGGTTGTTGCCCGAGGTGATTTAATTAAACCTTTGAGGGGAAAATACAGGTGCGTGGCCCAGGTGTGGTGACGAATGTTGTTGTTATTTAATGTGTTCCAGGCAGGTGTATCTAATTTCAATCACCTGTTGGCCCTTCAATCACCTACCGTCCCTTAAATTACCTACCGTACCTTAAATCACCTACCGTCCCTTAAATCACCTACCGTCCCTTAAATCACCTACCGTCCCTTAAATTACCTACCGTCCCTTAAATTACCTACCGTCCCTCAAATTACCTACCGTACCTTAAATTACCTACCGTACCTTTAATCACCTCATTTTGTGGTCAGCTTAACAGGACAATCACAAGGGCGTGACTGAGCTGATCTTTACGCACGTGTATGGGGCGGGAGAGGGAGGGGGGTATGGGGGCGGGAGGAGGAGGGGGGTATGGGGGCGGGAGGGGGAGGGGGGTATGGGGGCGGGAGGGGGAGGGGGTATGGGGGCGGGAGGGGGGTATGGGGGCGGGAGGGGGAGGGGGGTATGGGGCAGGAGGGGGAGGGGGTATGGGGGCGGGAGGGGAGGGGGGTATGGGGGCGGGAGGGGGAGCGGGGTATGGGGGCGGGAGGGGAATGGGGTATGGGGGCGGGAGGGGGAGGGGGTATGGGGGCGGGAGGGGGGTATGGGGCGGGAGGGGGAGGGGGTATGGGGGCAACACCCAGCAGGCAACACCCAACAGGCAACACCCAACAGGCAACACCCAGCAGGCAACACCCAACAGGCAACACCCAGCAGGCAACACCCAGCAGGAAACACCCAGCAGGCAACACCCAGCAGGCAACACCCCCCCTCAAACCTTCATTTCATTACCAGCAAGAGACTGTAGCCCACCTGGACCACCTGGCTCTGATAATTAACTCTCCCTTATTAACCTGGATGGAATTAGTACCTGGGCCGGTTACTGTGGCAGCCAAGCCTTCACCTCGGGGCTCATATAACACTCTATTGTGTGTCTGTCTGTCTGTCTGTGTCTGTCTGTGTTGTCCAGAGTGGCGGGACTTGGGCCAGTTGTTGTCACAGGTTAGAGAGGGTGAGGGATTTGTTGTTGTGTGGTTGGTACTCTAACCTAACCTAACCTAACCTACTCTTAAACAACAGTAACTACGCACTCTTTTTAATTAACAAAGCATCTACAGCATAAGGCTTCGTACACCTCCCCCCCCCCCCCCACACACACAACACCTGCACTGCCACAACCACCACAGGATTATTACAACCTTAACGAGGCCGCTGTTCCGTAATTAAGTGCTGCTGGAGCGCTGGTTTACTGAATTCTCTTCACTCGTGTTTATACTCAGGTGGGGTTATTACCTACATGACTCAACAACACATATTATATTATTGCCTGAAATATCTTTTAAAATATGTGCCAATAATTTGTTTCTGGTTTACCTGAAGATTAGACACCCTAGTTTATATTACCTTAGGGGTATTTGTAAGCCCGGACCTACGGCCTAGAAAACAGTGCGTTAATGTTCGAAATAAGACAGTGTATTATATCTAGAAGTGTAAGTAATAAGAGTGCAGAGGTCTTATTGCAACTATATCTTGCGCTAGTCAGGCCGCACCTCGATTATGCCGTTCAGTTCTGGTGCCCCTATTATAGAATGGATATGAATTCACCAGAGTCGGTGCAGCGAAGAATGATGAAAATTATTCCGGGACTTAGAAACCTTTCATATCAAGACAGATTAAAGAAACTTAACTTGCATTCCCTAGAAAGACGGAGAGTGCGGGGAGATATGATAGAAGTATTTAAGTGGGTGAAAGGAATCAAGAAAGGCGATATAGATAAAGTTCTTATAATATCCGAGCAGGATAGGACTCGTAGCAACGGATTTAAGTTGGATAAGTTTAGGTTTAGGTGGGAGATAAGAAGGAACTGGTTCACAAATAGGGGGGTGGACGCGTGGAACAAGCTTAGCAACTTTGTAGTAAGTGCGGGAACTCTGGATGATAGAGAGTGGTAGTAACTCTCGATGATAGAGAGTGGTAGTAACTCTCGACAGGAGCTGCCATGCGCAGGTCAACCGGCCTATTGCAGACTCCTTATTAACCTGGAAGATCTGACCAAATCTAACCTGACCTAACCTGACCTTAGTATTGACCAGAAGACTCAACCTAGGTGACCCTCGTGCCCCGGGGGAAAAACGTGGACACTCGGGTGAAACAGAGCACCAGGGAGTGAACATAAAGGTCCTGTAGTGGACATTTATACAACTATTCTATGTGAGATAAGATTTGTGTGGTAGTAAATGTGGTAGTCGGTGTGGTGTAGTGTGGTGTGGTGGTGTGGTAGTAAAGGTGGTGTGGTGTGGTGTGGTGGTGGTGTGGTAGTAAAGGTGGTGTGGTGTGGTGTGGTGTGGTGGTGTGGTGTGGTAGTAAAGGTGGTGTGGTGTGGTGGTAGGGGGATATAGTGGTGGTGTGTGTGTAGTAGTAGTAGTAGTAGTTACAAGAGAGAGAGAGAGAGAGAGAGAGAGAGAGAGAGAGAGAGAGAGAGAGAGAAAACATTAACTCACTTTTCACCTTAAGTTCTCTGTTCAACAATTACAGTGGCTCTCGTGAAATAAAATTAATCTATAACAACAACAACAATACAACAACAACAATTACAATTCAACAATAAAACAAATACAATTCAAATACATTTACAATACAACAACAACAACAACAACAACTACAACAACAACAACTACAACAACAACTACAACAACAACAACAACAACAACAACAACAACAACAACAACATCACCAAAACCTTATCACAGAAGTTTAGCCACAACAAAAAATATTATCATTTCAGTATAACAAAGAAACAAACATTTATGAAGGTAATTAACTTAATTTATGTTTATACAGGTGTAACAGGTGTAAACATGACAACAACACACTCCAGGTGAACCTGAGGTGTATGACGTGATACCCTGCTCTTGTGTAGGTGGGTGTTTGAGTGAGTGTGGGTGTACCTGGGAGGGCCTCGGTGTACCTGGGAGGACCTCGGTGTACCTGGGAGGGCCTCGGTGTACCTGGGAGGGCCTCGGTGGGTGGTGGGGGGGGGGGGTGGTGATCACTAACACAATACATCACGCCCGGAATAGAGTTGTCAATCACAGGTATGACTTAATTAACTCACCTGTACACCGACGCTCTTGAATATTACTGTTACAAAAGTTATATTTTATTACACAACACTTGGTATGTATGTACGTATGTATGTATGTATGTATGTATGTATGTATGTACCTCCCTCCCCCTCCTCCCCCTTCCCTCCCCCCCCTTCCTCCCCCCTTCCTCACCCCTTCCCTCCCTCCCCTTCCCCCCCTTCCCTCCCCTTC
>CAUDMG010001926.1:822500-922500 GCA_958450375.1 Homarus gammarus
TGTCTCTCATCATCACTACCACTAACCCAGGTCAAATCATTGCCCGGTTTTAATCAAGTCTTCCTCTTCAGGTATACCAGTTACCGGGTCCAGTCCAGCCAGCCAGCCAATAAGGGAACGAGCTTTTCGACGCATACACCCAATTAACGACGAGGGTTTTGGGAGGGAGGGGGAGGGGCTTGATTTTTCTCAGCCAATGGTAGATGAGATAGATACAACAGACAAAACGCTTAGAATTAATGAGGGAAAATGTATGACTGTACAACCAATTAGGAAAGAGGACAAAATGTACCCAACCAATCACGATGGACAAAAAATACCCACAGCCAATCCAGAGGAAGGTCATATACGCGAAGAGGGAGGAGGGAAGGTGGAGAAGGAGGGCAGAAAGGAGGGAGGAAGAGAGGCAGGAGAAGGAAGAAGGAGAAGGAAGAAGAGAAAGAAGGAAGTACAGATACGGTATGAAGAAGAGGAGGAGGAACAGGCAGTGTTTAGAGGCAGGCCAACCAGTTTAGGCCAGACCTATAAACACCGCCTGGCTGTAGGGGGGTGGAGGAATGTGTGGGAGAGAGAGAGAGAGAGAGAGAGAGAGAGAGAGAGAGACAGGTAGACAGGTAGACAGGCAACACCTGGACCAGACAGAGATTACCCGAGTCAGGGCTGTCTGCCTCACCGTCCTCACTTCCGGCCGCTAAGGACAGTGACCCCAGGTGAGTCATCCCCAGCCTCTGTGTGTGTGTGTGTGTGTGTGTGTGTGTGTAAGCGTTATGTTAACCTTGAATCAATGACATATTAAAAAAAATCCTTAATTAACACCAGGTAACATTAACACCAGGTAACATTAATTAACACCAGGTAACATTAATTAACACCAGGTAACATTAATTAACACCAGGTAACATTAATTAACACCAGGTAACATTAATTAACACCAGGTAACATTAACACCAGGTAACATTAACACCAGGTAACATTAATTAACACCAGGTAACATTAACACCAACCTCCACAACACCAAACTGAGTTTATAAAAAAAAATAGTAATTAACTCCCCAGGGATAAAAAAAAATATAACTAACTTTTATTAAGGATTTTTTTTTATTAGGCCCCCCAGGTAAGGTAGAAATACAGTGGTGGTTTAAGCTTGGTTAGGTTAGGGGGACAGGTGAGGTTAACTGGTTTATTGCACCTGGTCTGGGTCTATTGTTGGGAGCGATAGACGGCTGGTGGCACGACACACACACACACAAAGAACCTGACCTTATTCTCCTTAAGTAATAAATATCATCTTTTGTAGCCTCGATCTCCTCAACTCCCCTCCCCCCTCTCTTCCCTCCTTAACTCCCCACCCCTCCTTAACTCCCCAACACTCCCTTCCCCCTCCAACAACCTACCACCCCCTCCTCCTCTAATCACATACCCACCCCTCTCTCCCCTCTCTACTCCCCACCCCTCCTTAACTCCCCAACACTCCCTTCCCCCTCCAACAACCTACCACCCCCTCCTCCTCTAATCACATACCCACCCCTCTCTCCCCCTCTCCCCAGTTACATCACAACACCGAGGCTCGACACCTTATACCTAAAATAAATTGTGACGTGTCTGCCTCACCCTGCGAAAACAGCACCAGACCTCCCTTAGTCTCCCCTCCTCCACTTCACCCCCTCCCCCACTTATTCCCTCGTTTCCCCTCACCTCCCCCCTCGCCTCTCACCCTCAGAATGTTGGGCTACTTCAATCATTCTTCAACTATAGAACGTTTACCTACGTGACGTCACCGAAATATTCCCTCAATCCAAATACCACCTGTCCGATACCTGTCCGATGTCCAGGTTAATTACAATCTCTAATTACTCTTCTTCTTACATCAAAAATTCATCTGTACTTTAAACAAATTCGTAAGATAATTATATATAAAATAATCTATGATGGAGAATTAATTTATTATATAATTAACACGAACATTTATTTAATTATATGAAGTTAAAGCCAGGGTCAAAAGTGTTCGAACATCTGTTTACATTAAGGTGTATACAGAGTCACTTTCTTGTGGGAAATTCTTTCAAAAATAATTATGTCCATAAGAATTATAATACAAACTCTACTAATTAATGAATAATAATGATAAACAAGAAAGAGAGAGAATAAGAGAGAAAGAGAGAGAATAAGAGAGAAAGTGAGAGAGAGAAAGTGAGAGAGAGAGAGAGAGAATCCATTTTCACAACAGTCTAATCGAGTTTCTGATGCGCATAGTTTCTCACGAGTCGAGGAGGGATAAATATAAACTATAGGGGGGGAGGGAGAGAGAGAGTAGAGGTGGGGGGTAGAGAGAGGGGGGGGAGTGGTGAGGTATGTAGGTAGGTGGAGTGCGTGGGAGAGAGGAGGACATGAGAGCAAGAGAATACAAGACAGAATTTCTAAAGACGAGTATATATTAAATCACTCTCTGTCTACATGATGCTGTCAAAAGGTGGAGCTTACCTAGACAGACAGACACAGACAGACACAGACAGACAGTGTACGTGAAGGTGCACAAACAATGTAAATAGTTAGTGACACTTTATAAACAATGCACCCCACAGCTTTGCACCTACGCCAGACGAACATTCGCCCGTCTCTTGTCTATAGTGGTCAGAGCATCAGGAATATATAAGGAGTCGAAGTGGTTTGGTTAGGTTAGGTTCCTGTCAACACTTCCTCCACCCGAGAGAGAGAGAGAGAGAGAGAGAGAGAGAGAGAGAGAGAGATAATGTAAGTGAGTGAGAGAGAGAGAGAGAGACAGATAATGTAAGTGAGAGAGAGACAGAGGTGTAGGCGTGAGAGAGAGACCCCACCACTGCCAACACCACCTCCTGACGCCTCTAAGCCTCTGTGTTAACGTGACCACAATATAAACAACGTGTGTGTGTGAGCGTTAAGCCTTTAAGAAAAAATACTGAGTTGACTTAGAATATTGTTGTTTTAGTGACCGCTATAAAGTCTTACATGGGAGCAGTGTGTGTGTGTGTGGGTGTCTGTGTGTGTGTGTGTGTGTGTGTGTCCTTTCTATTGACGCCTTTACTGATACTAACCTAACCTACAAAGAAGCATTTTATATGGCAACTTACGGCGTTAACCAGAAAATGAGAGAAGGAAAGGAGGAGGAGGAGGAGGTAGAAGGAGAGGTGGAAGAGAAGGAGGAGGAGGAGGAGGAAGAGAAGGAGGTAATGAGGAAGACCTTATAGGGCAATTATACTCCATCAATCCTCGGGGCAACATAAACCTATACACTCCTGGACCATCCCCATACCTTATATACCATCGCCATAAGGATCATTCTACCCAATACTCCATGATAAAAATATTTCCAGCTCATAGTCTCTCTTCTCTCTCTTCCCTCCCTCCCTTCTCTCCCTTCCCTTCTCTCCCTCCCTCCCTTCCCTTCCCTCCCTCCCTTCTCTCCCTCCCTCCCTCCCTCCCTCCCTCTTTCCCTTTCTCTCCCTCGAGTCTCAGTTCTCACTCATCACGAGGTCGACCTCTCACTTTGTGTCACCAGAAATTTAAGGGGAATTTATTTGGGGGTTGGGGGGCAGGTAGGGGCAAGGAGGGGGGTGGTGGGCAAGGTGGGGGCAGGGAGGGGGGTGGGGGCAGGGAGGGGGGTGGGGGGCAGGAGGGGGGCAGGTGGGGGGCAAGAGATGTTAAATATGTACCCCGAACGTATTATAAACTCGGAATTTTGTCCTCGAAAGCAAAGGTAAAAATAATCATGTTATTTTTATACCCGTAACGTCATCAAGGTTCACTTAAAGACGTGTAGTGATGATGGCCATTGTGGTGATCCTGGCCACACTCATAATCTAACTAACTGGCCACATAGGTAACTAAACTAACTGGCCACATAGGTAACTCAACTAACTGGTCATACACACATAACTCACTGGCCACACATAACTAATTGGCCACATAAGTCAACTACCTGGCCACTACCTGCTGCCGGACACGTCATCACACACCTCATAAGACAAGACAGGTGAGTCTCTCGTGTCCTCTATATTATGTGGGCAGATTTATCGTCTTGTGGGGCCTCTACACACACACACACACACACACGGCATCTGATTTTGAGGAAGGGGCACCATGACGTCATCAACAAGTGGCAGATCTCGAGGGACTATTGGAGAAGGGACACCATGACGTCATCAACAAGTGGCAGATCTCGAGGGACTATTGGAGGAGGGACACCATGACGTCATCAACAAGTGGCAGATCTCGAGGGACTATTGGAGGAGGGACACCATGACGTCATCAACAAGGGGTATGTCTCGAGGGACTATTGGAGGATAGGCACCATGACGTCATCGCGGCTGCCACATTGGGGATCCGTCACAATAAAGTGGAGGCGGGAGGTGGTATGTCTGAAGTGGGTATTTAAAGCTTCAAAGTCTTAAGAGTGAATCAGGCACAAGCATCTTCACTACGGTCATGGGCGGTGATAGGGGAATGGTGGTAGGGGAATGGTGGTAGGGGAATGGTGGTAGGGGTGGTAGGAGGTGGTGGTAGGGGGTTAGTAGTGGACAGAGAGGTGATGGGGGTGATCAGAGGGTAGAAGTAGGAGGTTTAGTGGTGGTCAGGGGCGGTGGCGGTAAGGGAGTGGTGGTGGTAGTGGTTGTAGAGGTGGTAATGGTGGTAGTGGTGGTCAGGGGCGGTGGTGGTAAGGGAGTGGTGGTGTTAGTGGTTGTAGAGGTGGTAATGGTGGTAGTGGTGGTCAGGGGCGGTGGCGGTAAGGGAGTGATGGTGGTAGTGGTTGTAGAGGTGGTAATGGTGGTAGTGGTGGTCAGGGGCGGTGGTGGTAAGGGAGTGATGGTGGTAGTGGTTGTAGAGGTGGTAATGGTGGTAGTGGTGGTCAGGGGCGGTGGTGGTAAGGGAGTGGTAGTGGTTGTAGAGGTGGTAATGGTGGTAGTGGTGGTCAGGGGCGGTGGTGGTAAGGGAGTGATGGTGGTAGTGGTTGTAGAGGTGGTAATGGTGGTAGTGGTGGTCAGGGGCGGTGGTGGTAAGGGAGTGATGGTGGTAGTGGTTGTAGAGGTGGTAATGGTGGTAGTGGTGGTCAGGGGCGGTGGTGGTAAGGGAGTGATGGTGGTAGTGGTTGTAGAGGTGGTAATGGTGGTAGTGGTGGTCAGGGGCGGTGGCGGTAAGGGAGTGGTGGTGGTAGTGGTTGTAGAGGTGGTAATGGTGGTAGTGGTGGTCAGGGGCGGTGGTGGTAAGGGAGTGATGGTGGTAGTGGTTGTAGAGGTGGTAATGGTGGTAGTGGTGGTCAGGGGCGGTGGTGGTAAGGGAGTGATGGTGGTAGTGGTTGTAGAGGTGGTAATGGTGGTAGTGGTGGTAGCTCAGAGGCCTGACAGAGCTGAGTGCTTGTTAGATTAACTGACAAAATAGCTTGGCTGACTAGTTGGCAGGCTAGCTGGTTGGTTGTGTGGTTAATTGACAGGCTAGCTAGTTGATTGTGTGGTTAATTGACAGGCTAGCTAGTTGATTGTGTGGTTAATTGACAGGCTAGCTAGTTGATTGTGTGGTTAATTGACAGGCTAGCTAGTTGATTGTATGGCTAGTAGACAAGCTAGTTGGCTGGAGACGACGAAGTGACAACCCTGTGAACTTTAACAATAACAAGACGATCATCACAACACAACAACCCTCCACCAGGAACTCAACCAAGAAGAGAGAGAACAAGTTATAACAACAAGAGGAACAGGAAGTGTTGTCTTAATATTCCTCAAGTAATGTAATTCTTATCCCATGGTAACGTGATGCTAGACGCAGGGAGATGACACTGTGAACTAGAGTCAGTCAGCCTCTTCCTATACTTTATCCAAAACTTCTTCAATTTTCCAACTATTAATCTTTTCTCTCTCTCTCTCTCTCTCTCTCTCTCTCTCTCTCTCTCTCTCTCTCTCTCTCTCTCTAAAGACGTCCTACCCAATGGCCCCTTGATAGTGTATAATGTTGTCTAACCATTCTGACGCAATCGTTTCTCAAATAGATCAAAAGATGTCGCCATACTTTTGCCTTGTCGGAATCTCACATACCTCTTCTCTGTATCCTTATTGTTTATTATTGTATGTAAACAACTATGAGGAATAAACACCGTAGTAGACTTTGTTCTTTAGTATAAGCTTGGCTACATATGGAGGCTAACATGGCCGCCAAGCCAAGTCAAAACATAAACAAGTGGAGCGTTCGAAAATGGATGGAAGATCGATAATCACATTCATAATTGATGAAACGAAATTAATCAACACCGACTTAAACCATTATTTTTTCCTCTGTTGGCATAATTATCATATCCAAACGGCCAGGCAATAGACAACCTCCCTAGACCAGCATCCGCCAGTTGGGTCGGCGGAATATGAAATATGGCCCTCAAAACACCCATACATGGGATAGGGTCGAGCCGGTAGGTAAGCGGTCTAGTGCCTGTACCGACTGAGCGACCAGCCAACCAGAAACCAGCTCTTAAGAAAACCACCCACAATAACTACCCCAGGACACAACCCTTACACATTTTTAGCTTAGTTAACCCGTAGCAAGGTGATCAGCCCGCCCCTTCCGGAATTTCTTCAATTTCTGAACTATTAACTCCCCCCTCACCTCTGATCTTCTTTCATCCTTCTTTATCTATAATAAAACGTAAATGAATGTAGGGAGATATGAGGAGAACGAGTAATAAACGCCCTAAAAAAACAACAAAGGAGAGTGAACGCCTTGAGGAACGTGTCAGGTAGAACGCCAGCCTCAAGTGAACGACGGGGAGAGAACGCCTGACCTAAAACTGTCTTGACGAGGATCTATATCATTATGTCGCCTGGGCTTGTCTTACCCCCCCCCCCCAGCCACTACCCCCCCCTACTCCCTCCCCCTCAGTGTCTCCCCCCTTCCCTTCTCTGCATCACTCTCCCCCCACTTCTCCCCCTCCCTTCTTCCCCCACCCCCAGTGTTTAACTCCTTCTCCTCTACCTCCCTCACCGTCACTGTCCCTCTCTCCTCTTCCACCCTTTATCCCCTCTCTCCCTCTTCCCTCTCCCTCACTACCACCTACTCCCACTCCCCATCACCCCCCCTATCTCCCCCACTTCTTCCCGTCTCCTCTCCCCCTCAGTGTCCCCTCCTCCTCCCCACCCGACGGACAAACAGACAGACAGACAACAATAATACAGTATAGAGACAGACAGGCCATAAATAACTCAGTCCTATATACACCCCTGACGGCACTGAACCTGACAGTGACATAAAAACAAACAATACAAAACAGTGTCTTCTCCTCTTTGAAAAAAAAGTAAATAAAAAAATATTCTAAAAAATCCGAAAAAAAAGGTAAATTTTCCGGACAAGTGGGAGGAGGAGGAGGAGGAGGAGGAGGAGGAGGGGGGAAGAGGAGGGGGAGGAGGAGAAGGAGGGGGGAGGAGAAGGAAGAGGAGGAGGAGGGGGGACTATCTGAGAACCGGCACCACCATAATAACGCTCTCAGTGTCCGGTATAACGGGCGTGTGGTAGCGACAGAGTCCGGTTAATGGGTGAGGTTAGAGGTAGAGAGGTAGTGATGGTGTAGGTTAGGACCGGTCAGCCAGCCAGCCAGCCAGCCAGTCAGCCAAGTACTAAGCCCACGCGAGTACTCTGAGATCTGGTTTACAATGGTCTTCTTCTTCTTCTTCTTCTTCTTCTTTCATTCTTTCTTTATCAACATTTATTCTATGACGTCACTCAGGTATTTGGGGGAATTAAGGCCTATGACGTCACTCAGGTATTTGGGGGGAGAGTTGATACTTATGACGTCACTCAGGTATTCGAGAAGAGTTAAGGCCTATGACGTCACCAGTAATATATAACATCGTCAGGTAACACGGATGACCTAGTGACGTCAGGGGGCGTTCGAGGGGAGCGCCATGACAGGTGTCCCCTCACTTGTCACGTATACAGGTGTCATGTCACTAGAACACACAGGTAATTAATGACTTCACCCCCCCCTCCCTCCGCATTCCGCTTCACTTCCCCCTCTCTCCCCCATTCTTCTTCTCCTCTCTTCTCCTCTCTTCTCCTTCCTACCCCTCATGGCTCACCGATAGAACACAGAGGGTCAGCGTAAATAGTGTTAAATCTGAGTGGGGCCGTGTAACCAGTGGAGTTCCCCAGGGGTCAGTACTAGGCCCACTCTTGTTCATAATCTACATAAACGATCTAGATACTGGGATCAGCAGTGACATAAGCAAGTTTGCGGATGACACCAAAATAGGATGGCAGATTAATTCAGGGAAGATTACAAATGCACTACAGGAGGATTTAAATAAACTGCAGGAGTGGTTAGAAAAATGGCAAATGAAATTCAACACCAGCAAGTGCGGCGTGCTTAACAGTCGAAGAACAAATACTTATAATGTATACAGCCTTAACAACATCAACCTAGAGAAGTCGACTTGTGAAAGAGACCTAGGGGTACTTGTAAGCCCGGACCTACGGCCTAGAAAACAGTGCGTTAATGTTCGAAATAAGGCAAACAGAGTATTGGGTTTTATATCGAGAAGAGTGTAAGTAACAAGAGTGCAGAGGTCTTATTGTAAACTATATCTTGCGCTAGTCAGGCCGCACCTCCATTATGCGGTTCAGTTCTGGTGCCCCTGTTATAGCATGGATATCAATTCACTAGAGTCGGTGCAGCGAAGAATGACGAAAATGATTCCGGGACTTAGAAACCTTCCATATCAGGATAGGTTAAAGAAACTAAACTTGCATTCCATAGAAAGACGAAGAGTGCGGGGAAATATGATAGAAGTATTTAAGTGGGTGAAAGGAATCAATAAAGGGGATATAGATAAAGTTCTTATAATATCCGAGCAGGATAGGACTCGGAGCAACGGATTTAAGTTGGATAAGTTTAGGTTTAAGAGGGAGACAGGAAGAAACTGGTTCACAAATAGGGTGGTGGACGAGTGGAACAAGCTTAGCAACTTTGTAGTAAGTGCTGGAACGCTGGAAAGTTTTAAAAGAAGGCTGGATAGATTCATGGATGATAGAGAGTGGTAGTAACTCTCGACAGGAGCTGCCATGCACAGGCCAACCGGCCTATTGCAGACTCCTTATTTTCTTCTTATGTTCTCTCTCTTCGCCTTCTTCCCCTCTCTTCCTCGCCTTCTTCCATCCCCTTCTCTTCAAACCCAGCTCTCACTCTTTTTCTCATTCTATATTCCCCTTTCCTCCTCCTCCTCCTCCTCTTTCTCTTCCTCCACACGTTCGTCATATACAGTATAAATGTCAACAGTGTTGTGCAAAGATCTAATAATAATAATAATAATAATAATAATTAATAAATAAATAAATAAATAAATAAATTAATTAATAAAGAAAACCAGTCCCAGAAATATCATGGTTAGGTTAGGTTAGGTCACGTTTTAGGTTAGGCTAGGTTAGGGTATATTCAGGGCTATTAATCTTAAGGTGTAAAAAAGATGGGGTGCCTAATCTTCACGTGATCGTTAAAACTAAGTAATTTATAATGTAATATTTTTTCCCGTGTTGAGTGACGGTAGTAAGCTATGGCCGACCTGACCTTCACAAACATCTGCTACGGATTTTTTCGTCATAAGTTTCTACTTACTGGTAACCCCTCCCCTCTCTCCCCTCCCCTCCCCTCTCCCCTCCCCTCTCCCCTTCTACTCTACCTCCCCCCCTCCCCTCAACTTCTACTTTAAGGCGCCCTCACACCTCCTCCCCTCATTGGAATGTGGAGAACGAGGGGAGAGTGAGGGGGGAGGGAGAGCAAGGGGAGAGGGGAGACTAGGGGGAGGAGAGGGGTGATCCATAGAGTTCAAGGCCACTCTGACGGGAGGGAGGGAGGGTGAAGGGAGAGGGAGTAGGGGAGGGGGAGGAGAGGGAGTAGGAGAGGGGGAGAATAGGAGGGGAGAGGGAGACTAGAGGGAGGGTATAGGAATGGCATGTGAAAAATTATTTGCTAAGACTAACTGCCTCGGTAAGGGTGAGTGACGTGTAGGTCGACTCTCTCTCTCTCTCTCTCTCTCTCTCTCTCTCTCTCTCTCTCTCTCTCACACCACCACCACTACTACTACTACTACATATAATAATAATGGTTGCCCCTCGTGTAACGAGGATGGCCGGCCCTGGGGCCACCTAGGCGTGAATTTGTTTAAGGTGTAGAAGCTGTCGCCAAACAACCACACCCTGAGTTAACGAGCTGCATGTCTCAGTTTCAAGGAATAGTCCGAGAAGACCGGACAACTGCACTGGCTAACCATTACCCCGGAACACGATCCGCAAATCGATTAACATCCAGGTTCCCAATTACTGCTGGGTGACAGAGGCAAATGGCGTAAAGAAACTTGCCCATAGTTTCACCCGGCCCGGAGATCGAACCCGGGTCTGTTCGCATGCTGACCATTACACCACAGGTCGCCACAAAACGTCTACACACACACACACACACACACACACACTAACTATAAAGATCTAAAGAAAATATGAAGAAAGTATAGGATGGAGGGGGGGAGGAGAAGGTAGAGGAGGAGGAAGGAAATACTAAAAATTTCCTCAGACGAACAATCCACCCCACCTGCCTACCCTCACCCCCTCCTCCCACCTGCCTACCCTTACCCCCTCCTCCCACCTGCCTACCCTTACCCCCTCCTCCCACCTGCCTACCCTCACCCCCCTCCTCCCACCTGCCTACCCTCACCCCCTCCTCCCACCTGCCTACCCTCACCCCCTCCACCCACCTGCATACCCACCCCCCCTCCTCCCACACTGAGACATCCCAGTGACTTCCGGTGTAGTGAACTAGTGCTATAAATAGTCATCTTACACGCCAACATTAGCGAGAAATTATGAGCAAAAGGAGATGGTTTGGCAGTGAGTTTGGCAAGTGAGGAATTCGTAGCTCAGGTGTGTGTGTGTGTGTGTTATGTAATTACCGCCATACTACACCTGGCCCTTCAAGTATTATTGTTTTAAAAGTTCTTAATAAGATTTACACCTGTACCTTGAAGTAATTAATAAGACTTATATACTTCAAGAATCACAAACATATTAATTAATAATGTATAAGACTTATTTTAAACTATGAATTTTCAAACGATGTATTTTTGTTCATTTCAGTCACCCAAAAAAACAATATGACACAACGGACGAAGGTTTTTGACAACCCTACCGAGACAACAGGAGTCACAGTGTTCATTCTGAAACTCATCGATCACCCCGAGTACAGGTAGTTATTTGGGGTGACTGTACATCAAAATACAAGACTCGAACCACTGTAATTTTCTGTTACATAATAATGGTCAATATTTGGGGGGGAGGGGAGGGGCTGGCGATAAACAAAAAGTATTAATTTCATTTTGTTTGGGGCGTCAAGTGCGTTAATTAAAACCGGGTTATAAACAAGAGAACTTTATCAATATCGGGACCCGGATGTAAACACGATATGATCATTATGTATCGTCATTAGCCAGTGTGAGACGCCTCGTGTTGGTCTTGTGTATGAAGTATATCCGGGTTCCACAATGTTGAAAGCGAGGGGGAGGTGAGGAAGCTGACTACCACACAAAACCTAACCTAACCTAACCTAACCTACCCTAACCTAACCTACCCCCCCCCCCTCGTGGTGAGAGGCACAGGGCTAAAAGTACTCGCTGAGAAATATGTGTCCTGGCAGACTCTAAGACACACACATACCTGGCGATGGGGAGGAGAGAGGAGGAGGACGATGAAGAGTTAGCGGAAGAGGAAGGAGACTAGGAGGAGGAAAGAGAATAAGGAAAAGGAAGAGGAGGAAGAGGAGTTCCAAGAAGAGGAAGAATAGGAGGAGGATGAAGAGAAATCAGAGGAGAAACGGGAGTTAGGGAAGAGGAGGAAGAAGGGGAGGAGGAGAAGGGAGGATCATGCTCACGCTAAAGGCATTTCCCCTAACAATACAGCCCCCCCCCCCCCCATTTGAATTAATGGACGGGAGGGGAGAGGGGAAGAGGGAGAAGGGGGGAGGAAGAGAGGGAAGAGGAGAAGAGGGAGGTGCTCTCTCTCTCTCTCTCTCTCTCTCTCTCTCTCTCTCTCTCTCTCTCTCTCTCTCCTGCAGCTGTCGACTTAACTAAGACAGGTATAGTTCAGACCCTTATTGCTGCTGTCAGACGCGAAGCTTCATCCGATCAAGGTGGCTTAGGTTAGGCTAGTCTACACAAAGTCATGTCTCTATAATGATTCAATTTTGCTTCGGGTGATAAATTTACCTTAAACAATGACCTTTGACCCAGGATCTCTAAAAACTATCAGAGGTTTAGTCTTATGTGTTTAATACCTGTTGTGTACCTGTTATGATCAGTAAACACCCTCCCACACCTGTACTGTAGGTAAACCATTGTTACCACTAATGACCATTTAACAGTAACACCGGATAATCAAGGCCACACATACAGTAGTCGTCGGATAACTAACACTACTTGTACTACGTCACAAAAAACACTAATTAATCGACCATTACACCTGTGTGACGTCACCATCCTGGCATTTCGTCATAACCCTGGCACGTGTTATGAGGTGAGGGACTTACCTACCTCCCTCGCCCCTACCACTTCCTCCCTCCCCTTCCCTCTCCACCCTCTTTCCTTCTCCCCTCTCCTCTCCCCTCCCTCCCTCCCTCTACACCGGCACTATGGTGTAGTTATCTCACATCTCCGCACATTACGACACTGAGAGGAACTTCGCTGCGACTCATCACAACGCGGGAGCTGAGAGGATGACCGCTGCTGCTCTATACGACCCATATCTTCACTCGTCTCACCTAGAACCAGGAGTCTTATGGCTAAAGTCCCGATGACAGTCTTGGTAAGTCATATGGCTGTATTTCGGCAAGAGTCTTGATGTCTAATGAA
The DNA here is from genome assembly GCA_958450375.1 of Homarus gammarus. NCBI lineage: Eukaryota > Metazoa > Arthropoda > Malacostraca > Decapoda > Nephropidae > Homarus > Homarus gammarus. The sequence continues at coordinate 835,400 of CAUDMG010001926.1, forward strand.
CGAGAAGCATCTTATGTATGTCTCTCTCTCTCTCTCTCTCTCTCTCTCTCTCTCTCTCTCTCTCCCCTCCATCATTTACCGCGCCATTTAAACACATCATCATCGCTTCACATTATTTACCAGTACAGTAATCCTCGACCCACTAAATTCCCTCTTTCTTCTTTATTCTCATCTCTTCCTCCTTCCTCTTTATTCCCTTCCCTTCCTCTTCCTTTTTTATCTCTCTTTCTCACTACCTCTTCCTTCTTTATCTACCTCTCTTCCTCCTTCTCCTTCATTATCTCTCTCTCTCTTCCTTCTCTTCAAAGTCTCTCCGTGTACAGCACTTCCCAGCCTCTCCGTGCATCTCTCGTCTTGATAACAGTACTTTCTTTGGCACTTCCTGGCAGTACTATCCAACTATAAGTGTGTTCCTCTCGGGGGGGGGGGTGGGTGGAGGGGGGGGTCTCCTACACCCAGCTCCTGTTTGGTGGGGTGGTGAGTGGGAATGGGAATGAAAGATTGAGGGATTCCAAGGGTGGGGTCGGGAATGGGAATGGGGGGTAAGGGAGTATGTGGGGTGTCTACAATACTACCTGTAGATGCATCCTTTGTATGATGTATTATTTACACCGTATACACTATACTGTATAACTCATATCTTGTGGATTGTATATCTATGTTGTATAATTTATGGTGTTTAATGTATATTGTATAACTTCCTTGTATGATTTTATATTGTGATCAGCTGTTTGTGTTGCGGTGATCAGCTGTTTGTGTTGTGGTGATCAGCTGTTTGTGTTGTAGTGATCAGCTGTTTGTGTTGTGGTGATCAGCTGTTTTCGAAGTCATTTACAGTTGGAGGCGGAATTATTTACAGGTGACACTAGAGCCATTTACAGGTGACCATGGAGTCATTTACAAGCGACGGTGGAGTCATTTACAGGTGGAGATGAGGTCATTTACAGGTGACGTGAAGTACATTTACAGGTGGAGGAAGTGGCACGTAAAAGAAAAAATTAGGTAATGGCTGCCTCTATGACAGGTGGAGCCAGCCAGGTGTGGAGTGGGAAATACCTGAAGAGCTTCCTCAGGTATTCCCCTCCTCTGGGTTACCTGTTGGAGGAGGTGGTGGTGAGGGGAGGGACTTGGGAGGTGGAGAAGGAACAAGGAAGAGAAGGAGGGAGATAGGGATGGAAGGAAGGAGGGGGGGAAGGAAGGAGGAAGGGGACAGGTGTACCCCAAGAGGAATACAGGTAACAGGTGATCATTAACAGGTGGTCCAGGGGAGATACTCGCTAAATGGGTGGTATGAGTGCTGGAGGTGATAGGCTCAGAGGGGAGAATGTACCCTCTCTTCCCTGCCTCTTCTCCCCCTCCCCACTACCTCTTCCTCCCCTCCCCACCACCTCTCCCCCCTACCTTCCCTTAGCAAGCAACACATTTACAAAGGCTCAACAAGACAAATAACCTAACCTAACCTAACCTAACCTAACCTAACACACCTGTACCAGAAATAGAAAAGGTCTGTACAAAAAGAAAGAAATAAAGAAAGAGAATATATATAAATAAATAAACAGAAATAAATAATAAATAAATAAATAAATAAATAAATAAATAGATAAAATAAGGTAAATATAAAAAAAACATTAAAACACCATTCCAATCTTGTGCCGCATCGATCACTTTCAAACATCCATCAGGAGTGAGCAGGCCAAGGGGGTAGGCCAGGGGGAGGGGGTGGTGAGGGGGAGGTGAAGGGGAAGGGGGTGACCAGGTGGATGATAAATGACACGTCCAGGAGAGGCGTCTGAGGCTACCTTTAACTCCCCCCCTTCACAATCCATTCCCCTTCCTCTACTACCCACCCCCTCACCGTCCGTCTCAAACCAACTTTAAAAACTAAACAACAAAGAGACAAAGAGTATATATATTTTTATATATATATATATATATATATATATATATATATATATATATATATATATATATATATATATATTTCATTAGCCCATAAAACGCACGGACTTCTACATATAATCAACAACCTCACCCTGCCAGGACTCGAACCCAAGACCACCTGGACACTAAAAGCAGTCCTAGACTTTGTTATATTTCACACACAGCCTGTTCATTGGGCTATGGCGCCGTGAACCTCCAAATTGGGGACTACCCGTGCCTCTTAGGTGATCAGAGTAACGTTTCACCAAATCCGGCTTCGAAACACGTTACTCTGATCTCCTAAGAGGCACGGGTAGTCCCCAATTTGGAGGTTCACGGCGCCATAGCCCGATGAACAGGCTGTGTGTGAAATATAACAAAGTCTAGGACTGCTTTTAGTGTAAACACCAAAAACACAGATGCAAACCCCCCACACACACACATGTGCCCCCAATACACACACACACACACACACACACACACACACACATGTGCCCCCAATACACACACACACACTTTTTTATTTCAGTTCCCTTGTACTCAACAATGAGGTCGCTCCCCTCCCTCCAATGCCCCCCCCCCAAGGAGCTCTGAGCGTCGACCCCCTTGAAGCCCATCTTCTTATCATCACAAATTCCCTGCACCTCATAAAACACACACACACACACACACACACTTATAACACGATTCATTATCATCCACACATCACAAGCCTTCCTTTCTTCCTCTCCCCCCTCCCCCTTCCATGTATCTCTCTCTCTCTCCCCTCTTCTCCCCCACCTGCCTCATTACCCCCCTCCTTACACTCACCTCTTCTTCAACTTATAATCCTTTCCTCTTCTTCTACCTCCTCCTCCTCATCTTTAACATCTTCCTAATGCAAATAATTCATCTTCTTTCCCTCCTCCTCCTCCTCCCCTTCCTTCCCTCCACTAGCTGGCCTGTCAACCCTCCCCCCACCCCCCCAACACCATGTTCATGCCAGTTAAAGAGACAAAAAACGATTACACACACACACACGCGACATTTTAAGCCTTGACCTACTAAAGGCTGACTTAGGTCTATACTTGTGAGTACTATTTGGGTACTGGCATCCCCTCTCCCCCTCCCCTCGCCTACTGTCACGCCCCCCCCTCCCCCTCCCCCACAGCCTCCCCCTCCCTATCTATCACCCCCTCCCCCCCCCACATTCTTCCCACTCTCCCTCTTTACCCTCCTGCCCTAGTGAGAGTTGAGGAAGGGAAAAAAATACGAAGGAAAAAACCCTGAGTCGTTTATGAGTACTCGGAGGGGAGGTAAGTAGGTCAAGGTCTGGTTTAGTGATGGCTGGGCAGGTTTACGATGGCGTTTGAAAAGTAGGTTTGTGGGTGTGTCGTCTTGTGGCCTACTGACTCACTCACTTACGCACTTACTTATGCACTTACACACTCAGTACCATACGCCCTTCCTCCCTCACATTGTCACACACACGCACACACACACACACTCACACCCTCCTTCTCTCACGCACTCACACAGAACACAACAACACACTCTTTACATCATCCTACGATAACTTGTTTTGTTTTGATGTGAAAGTTGTTTAAGTAAGTGTCAAGACGATGTTGATAATTATGAAACAGCCGTTGATGTTATGATGTTACTGTGCTTTGTTACAACACCGTGTCCACCACCACCAACAACACCGTGTCCACCACCAACACCGTGTCCACCACCAATACCAACACCGTGTCCACCACCACCAACAACACCGTGTCCACCACCAACACCGTGTCCACCACCAACAACACCGTGTCCACCACCAACACTGTGTCCACCACCAACACCGTGTCCACCACCACCAATACCGTGACCACCAACACCAATACCGTGTCCACCACCAGCACCGTGTCCACCACCAACACCGTGTCCACCACCAGCACCGTGTCCACCACCAATACCAACACCGTGTCCACCACCACCAACAACACCGTGTCCACCACCAACACCGTGTCCACCACCACCAACAACACCGTGTCCTCCACCAACACCGTGTCCACCACCCAGTGTAACACAACAGGGTCTTGGCGAACACGGTAAATACTGCCAAGACAATTCTGTGAGTGTCTTGGCTGAGTGCAAACTAGAACCGCCACCAAGCCAAGGCACTCAACCACACCCCACCTACCACACCCCACCTACCACACCCCATCTACCACACCCCCCCTACCACACCCCCCCTACCACACCCCCCCTACCACACCCCCCTACCACACCCCACCTACCACACCCCACCTACCACACTCCACCTACCACACCCCACCTACCACACCCCACCTACCACACCCCACCTACCACACCCCACCTACCACACCCCACCTACCACACCCCACCTACCACACCCCACCTACCACACCCCACCTACCACACCCCACCTACCACACTCCACCTACCACACTCCACCTACCACACCCCACCTACCACACCCCACCTACCACACCCCACCTACCACACTCCACCTACCACACCCCACCTACCACACTCCACCTACCACACCCCACCTACCACACTCCACCTACCACACTCCACCTACCACACCCCACCTACCACACCCCACCTACCACACTCCACCTACCACACCCCACCTAACCAACCACACTCCACCTACCACACCCCACCTACCACACTCCACCTACCACACCCCACCTACCACACCCCACCCACCACACTCCACCTATCACACTCCACCTACCACACTCCACCTACCACACCCCACCTACCACACTCCACCTACCACACCCCACCTACCACACTCCACCTACCACACTCCACCTACCACACCCCACCTACCACACTCCACCTACCACACTCCACCTAACCTACCACACCCCACCTACCACACCCCACCTACCACACCCCACCCACCACACCCCACCTACCACACCCCACCTACCACACTCCACCCACCACACCCCACCTACCACACCCCACCTACCACACTCCACCTACCACACCCCACCTACCACACTCCACCTACCACACCCCACCTACCACACTCCACCTACCACACTCCACTTACCACACTCCACCTAACCTACCACACCCCACCTACCACACCCCACCTACCACACCCCACCTACCACACTCCACCCACCACCTACCACACCCCACCTACCACACTCCACCTACCACACTCCACCTACCACACTCCACAGGGCTTAGATAATGACTACTTCGCTCCTTTAACTGGTCACAGTCAGATTATCCCGGTAATTTAAGCTCAGGTGTTCCTAAAGGTTCAATTATCGCTTAAATTCGGGTCTAAAATACGTCTACGGTTTAGTTAGGTTAGGAAGACTCTTATTGGTGTATACTGTTCATGTAGGTATTAATCTGACATACATACATACATACAAACCCCTCCCTACACACACACACACACACACACACACACACACACACACACACTACATCATTCAAATCTAACAATAAAGCTGTTTTTTCCCCCAGTACAATATAATAATCAAGTAAAGTAATAATACACAGGGAAGATACAACACCTGGTTCATCCTGGGAAAGAAAGGATATAGACCATCAGTTTTGAGCTTCCTTGATTGAATTCTGTCCCCTTGTTGTTGGTAATATAATCTGGCTCAGTGTTATCATACATACATACATACAAACAACCCCCCCCCCCCCCACACAGTAACACACACACACAATAAACACACACACACACACACACACACACACAGGCTAATATGGTACCCCGACATGACCAACATTCACTCGTGGTGTCGCTTGGGAGAACATTCCTCGAGCAACAACACTCCCTGACGCTGTGTCCACCTGTGTGTGTGTGTGTGTGTGTCCTCTATTGTGACTCATTATTGACATACCTAAATCATTCCCTGTTTGTGTTGTGTCCCTTGTTATATAGGGGATAATATGCCTTGTTGACAGTACTATAGGAGATAAGAACATAAGAATGGAGGAAATTACAGCGGGCCTATTAACCCATACTGGGCAGTCCCATTAACACTCAACCCCAATTGCTCAAGTATCCATCCAGCGTATTCGAGTTAATGATGATATTTGGTAACTTATTCCACTCGTCCACTACTCTATTTCCAAACCAATGTTCACCTATTTCGGGCCTAAATCTAAATTTGTCTAATTTAAAACCATTGTTACGAGTTCGCTCTTGGTTGGATAGTTTGAGTACCTTTGTAATGTCACTTTGTTTAGCCCTGACTTCCATTTATACACCTCTATCAGGTCGCCCCTCGCTCTACGTCTCTCGAGTGAATGCAAATTAAGAAGCTTTAACCTGTCTCTGTACTTAAGGTTCCTAATGCCCGGGATTAATCTTGTCATTCTCCTCTGAATTTTTTCCAAGGATTCTATATCCATTCTGTAATACGGTGACCAGAACTGGACTGCGTAATCCAGGTTTGGTCTCACAAGAGCAAGGTACAGTTTTAGGATGACCTCGCTAGTCTTGTACTAACACTCCTTTGTATGAACCCAAGTACTTTATTAGCCTTGTTACGAGCAAAAACACATTGTTTACTTGGCTTAAGGTTCCTACTTATCATTTCTCCTAAATCTTTCTCACAGTCGGATTTTTCTATGACATCGTTGTTCATCTGGTTTCTCTAATAGAACTTTGTTGACAGTAGATAGAGCTTTTTGACAGTAGTATAGGAGATAATAGAGTACTATAGGAGGAGATAAGAGAGCACTTACTGATAGTGATGAGGCCGGAGTTAAGCATGGACAGCTGGATGCGGTTGGGAATGGCGGAGAGGGACCTGGAGGAGGCGCTGAGGAACCTCTTCTTCTTGGGCTTCTCATGGCCTCTGTTTTTGGAGCGGCCCTTCCTCCCATCTCCTTTGCTTCCTGACGCAGGTACTGGGTCCTCTCCTACTACGGTAGCATCCACGACGGCGCCTCCCCCAGCAGAGGAGGAGGCGGCGCTGTTGCTGGTAGACATGGCATCTCGATCACGCATCATACCTCCTCAGCTCGGCCGGACACACACTCACACACACTTCCTTCTTCTGCAGTGCTGCACTACTACTACTACTCCACTACCGCACCAGACTGTGGCGGGGTCTCTGTAGGACACATGGACACACACACTACCCACCACCGACACGCAACACAGCTGCCACCACTTCACCTACACTCCTCCGTCGGGCACTCGGGCACGGCCACACTGGGAGGGGACGGCAGGGGGCCACACTCGGAGCACAGAGGTATGGGCACGGCTCTGAGCGCTGCCCCAGAGGTACTGCTCCGCCAGCTTACCGCGCTCCCCACACCTGCGCGGCTAAAACCGTGGCACCACCCGGGGACCACGCCAAGTATGTGCCCACAGCCGCCAGTGGCCGCCCCTGCCCGATACCCAGCACACACTTCACTGTGTTGGAGACGACACGCTGGCCTGGGGCACCTTACCCATTTACTCCCACCCCTCCCCCCCCCCCTCCCCATAGTCACTATCATCACTTGACCCCAAACACACGACTCTCCTTCAGCCCCTTCTACAGGTGTCTCCTCTCCCGGGCAAGTGTTTGTACAGAAGTCTTCCTGGCAGCGGTGGCACCTCACACTCACCTCACCTCACCTCGCAAGCTGCTTCCTTCATCGTCTTCAGTGTCTCGACAAAAACCGGTTCAACGTCCAGTTAATACAAAATATAAACAGTTGTAACGTGGCATCTGTGTCATGTGACTGTCACCCACGCACAGTCATCGCCAGTGTGTGTTGGTCTCGTCAGAGGGGTCGTAACTCCGTGCGACCAACAGAAGGTAGGAAATGAAGGGCACGGAACACGGCACGGATGAGGGGGGGCGGGGGGAGAGGTCACGGACACGGAGGACATCAAGTACGTGGCGTGGATTAAGGCTTCAAAACGTGGGTGACAGTTCAAAGTCACGGTCAGAGTGGAGAACAAGTGTACACACCACACGGAGACCAGGTATAACACGACCAACGTCTCCAATGGGCACGGAGACGGGACTCAAGGCGTAGATCAGACCCCCAAGAGGGCTAGGTGGGGCAGGTGTGGACGTTGGCCAGCTCACAAACCAGGTCAGCCGTCGTTACCATCAATGGTAGTCACACACCGCCTCGCTCTCCCCGTCCTCCTGCTCCCCGTCCTCCTGCTCCCCGTCCCCCTGCTCCCCGTCCTCCTGCTCCCCGTCCTCCTGCTCCCCGTCCTCCTGCTCCCCGTCCTCCTGCTGCCCGTCCTCCGGCTCCCCGTCCTCCTCACAACTATACAATAGTGTGCTGAGCTTCCCTCCTCTGGGTTTATTTACATAGTGTTGACTTCCTCCCTCACCTTCAGCTTGGGTTGTGGTCAAAGCTTGATAGAAAGATTAAACTTTCTGCTGGTTGTCTACTTGAGCATATCTCTCCCTTACTTAAGGTACATAAGAGGCGGGTGGCAGCTAGTGTAGTGTAGGAGAAAAGTAGGTCACCTCTTCACTACAGTACACACCTTCAATCTACGGTGGTGACTCTCCATAGTTCAGCATCTACCTCACTTTTATACCTGGCCTTATATATTAAAATATTTATATATATATATATATATATATATATATATATATATATATATATATATATATATACATATATATATATATATATATATATATGTATATGCTGATAACCAAAAGGAAACAAGAAAACACGAAGTTCCCAAGCATTGCATTGACTGGGATAATGCCTCCTTAATATTCCCTTGTAATTCAATTGTCAGTAGGAACATTATAGAATCCAGTCTCATTAAACATACCGAATCTGTCAACATGAATTTGAGTAATGGTATGTACAAACTGGATATTTTTGTGATTAAGAAGATTTATAACCAGGTGAGAAGGTTGGGTCATCTTACCCTAAGACCTGACTACGGACAGCTGTTGTGCTTAGAGATGGCATGGTCAATTTTTTTTTATTAGTAAGGGTCACTGCCTTATGACCTGTTGTCCCCTAGGGCCTTCATCTCACACTCCTCTACTGTATATATTAACCTTGTCAAGTACTTCTCCTTAGTCTGTACTCACCCCTCAAGATGTGAATTACACGAAAGCGCTTGGGAACTTCGTGTTTTCTTCTTTCCTTGTGGTTATCAGCATATATATATATATATATATATATATATATATATATATATATATATATATATATATATATATATATATATATATATATATATATATATATATATATATATATTTATTTATTTATTTATAGAAGCCGCTGCATGACTCAGTAACTACTGGTGGGGGCGGGGCGAGGTAGTGGAGACGAATTAATTTGGTGGCTACAAAGGTCTCCCACTGGAGGGGAACTCCCGAAGGTGTATGTGGGAGACCTGACAACTACAGCTAGCCTCCTTCGGCCGCCTCGCGGGAGCACGACCGCTCCCGCCCTTCTCCCAACATCAGAGGAACACCACGAAACACACGCAAAAAAGGATAAAGACAAAGAGGACAAGGGAGAGGACAATGAGGAATATGGTGATAGGCACCATTACCATTCTCGTGACCTCGACGTATATAAAGAGGCCCAGCAGGAGGCCCAGGTGGATCACGCACAAAATTATCCGAAAGTCAGAAGAACCATAAAAGGTTATCGTCTCGTCTCCTGAACCAGCTACAGAAGACACCATAGGAGACCTCCACAGCCGCGTCCTGGACAAGCTCTTCTCACAGCTGACTTGGTACTCCGGCAACTGAACAATGCTCGAGATTTTTGAAACAGGAGTTGTATCTTTAAGTTCCACCTTGACACTTGACAGATTAATGGATACATCAGTCTTCGTCACAATTGTTTCTCTGACGGATGATGAGGACTGAAGTGAGTGCAAGAAGGGGATGGCAGGGCGCGAGTCCTTGCCAGAGGTGAAGGCCTCACAGGGCCACAGCTGGTGCCGCGGAGAGCTGGGGGTGAGGTCAACCTTATGCATCCACCTGCCGCTAGGCTCTTATTGTCTACACAACACAACCTTGCCTCTTCATCAACACAACAACGAGTCTGATCACACACACAGGTGGTCTACGGCTCGTGGCGACACAATGTTAATCTTCTACCTCTTCAAAGACCTTGTTAAAAGTCAGCAATTAAGTTCACATCCCAGACGTCCTTGTAGCGACACGTGAGGTATGCCGCCTCCCGTCACAGTGAGGTGAACAACACTCAAGACGACCGTCCCACCATGAGCCACGACGATGAAGAGAGGCTCTCCATCCCAGGGTGAGTCAAGGGCTTATCTCAATAACTTTCTTCACTCATTATTCATTCACTTGTTATCTTTACTCAAACTGGAAAAAAGAAATGACAAAAAATACCCAACATACAATACTTTTTTCTCTTAATTTCACGAAAGTTTTTATCAATCAAACGATATTTTTTTACAAGAGTATTATTAACTTCCATACGGCCATAAAACATGATAATACTTTTAACACGTGAAGTGGTTTATTATTCACAAGCCTTATAAGTTACGGTGACCCTGACATAGTGACCCACACTCTGAGTGACCCTTACGTTGAATGACCTCATTACTGACCTCCCACGACAAACAGATAAACACAGGTCACACACACACGCGAGTTTCCATTCAATGATAATAATAATAATAATAATAATAATAATAATAATAATAATAATGCGTGAGTATTAAATGAATGTATGTATGTATGTCTGTACAGTATGTATGTATGTATGTATGTATGTGTGTATGCAAACCCTACTACAGACACAATACTTAACTCCTCACTATAACCTCAGGTTTTATAAAGCCAATAAATATATAAGAAAACTATAACACATTTTTGGTCATATACTCAAGGTGTATAATCCTTTGTCTCTCTTAATTAACCTGTTCAATACCTATACATCAACTACACTACTTCACTAATAATAATAACGTTATCCAGAATACGTGTGTTATGTATTTTTAGGTTTATTGACTACGGTAGTGCCAGGGCGCCATTTGCCTGACGGACATACGGACACCTGAAAATATCTTGGAAGTTATGACCCCCAGAACCTCATAACCCTGACACACTCATAAAATTCCTCTCACCGAACTATACACACATACTTTACCCTTACATGCACACTCACACTTTCTCTTCACACATATATACACCATGTAACTAGGAAATACGTTATTATTATTATTATTATTATTATTATTATTATTATTATTATTATTATTTAAACTCAAGTAAGACATCACGACCTGCATCATGTGCGTGTGTGTGTGTGTGTGTGTGTGTGTGCGTGCGTGCGTGCGTGTGTGTGTGTGTGTGTGTGTGTCCAGGAATGATCGACAACTCAAAAATATCAGGTGTGCGAAAGTTTTACTGCTTGGCCAACTACTACTCCCGTTGGCCAGGTGGACGGGCATCAAGGGCCACTCTCTCCCTCTAACCCTTGGCCAGGTGGACGGGCATCAAGGACCACTCTCTTCCTCTAACCCTTGGCCAGGTGGACGGGCATCAAGGGCCACTCTCTCCCTCTAACCCTTGGCCAGGTGGACGGGCATCAAGGGCCACTCTCTCCCTCTAACCCTTGGCCAGGTGGACGGGCATCAAGGACCACTCTCTTCCTCTAACCCTTGGCCAGGTGGACGGGCATCAAGGGCCACTCTCTTCCTCTAACCCTTGGCCAGGTGGACGGGCATCAAGGGCCACTCTCTCCCTCTAACCCTTGGCCAGGTGGACGGGCATCAAGGGCCACTCTCTTCCTCTAACCCTTGGCCAGGTGGACGGGCATCAAGGGCCACTCTCTCCCTCTAACCCTTGGCCAGGTGGACGGGCATCAAGGACCACTCTCTTCCTCTAACCCTTGGCCAGGTGGACGGGCATCAAGGGCCACTCTCTCCCTCTAACCCTTGGCCAGGTGGACGGGCATCAAGGGCCACTCTCTCCCTCTAACCCTTGGCCAGGTGGACGGGCATCAAGGACCACTCTCTTCCTCTAACCCTTGGCCAGGTGGACGGGCATCAAGGGCCACTCTCTTCCTCTAACCCTTGGCCAGGTGGACGGGCATCAAGGGCCACTCTCTCCCTCTAACCCTTGGCCAGGTGGACGGGCATCAAGGGCCACTCTCTCCCTCTAACCCTTGGCCAGGTGGACGGGCATCAAGGGCCACTCTCTCCCTCTAACCCTTGGCCAGGTGGACGGGCATCAAGGGCCACTCTCTTCCTCTAACCCAATTTTGTCCTCAGATATGACCCCCAGACACACCTTCCTGTACCTTATATATAGCTTCACCTTCTTCGTCTTCTCCATTTCCTGTTCATTTTCCTCCTACGTCTATTGCTATTCCTTCTCCTACTCTTCCTTTTCCTCCTCCTCCTCCTCCTCTTCGTTCCCCTCCTACTACTTCTATTCCTTCTCCAATACTAATGTTCCTCCTTCTTTTCCTTCTTGTCCTTCTCCTATTCCTTATATTTCTCCTCCTCTTCCTGCTTCTCCCTCACCTCCTTCGCCTCCTCCTCCTCCTACCCCCCCCTCCCTTCTTCCTCATCCTTCTCCTCAAGCCAATTTGATTCTCGAGAAAATATCACCAGAAAATTGTTGTTGCTTTCGTTCCATGAGAAAAAAAAATAAAATAAATAAATAAATAAATAAATATATATATATATTACTGTCTTATAAACACTCGGCCACTGTAACACCTCCCATACCTGATAATTAATTGAAAAGTTATCTTGCATATACAGACATACAAACAACACACACACACACACACACACACACACACACGCACATTCACACAGCACTGGACCTGGCCTCACCCCACCTAACCTAACCAAACCTAACTGGTCATAGTCGAGATTACTAAGAACACAAGGTCAAGCTGGGTCAAGGTTAAGGTCCTTGATGCAAATTGTAAAATAATTTCCTTTATCCAAATTACCTTGAAAATTTATTCCATTTTATGCAGGTCATCATTTCATCTTTTTTCACATTATTTTCTTATTCATTTAAAAGAGATTTATTGAACGTTAACGCTAACCTACGCCAGTTGGTAGTTGAACTCATAACTCTAGAACTACAACACTATAACACTCTCTAGGGTCAAACAATAACAACCCCTGTTCTAATCTCCCTTACCTGTTCTAATCTCCCTTACCTGTTCTAATCTCCCTTACCTGTTCTAATCTCCCTTACCTGTTCTAATCTCCCTTACCTGTTCTAATCTCCCTTACCTGTTCTAATCTCCCTTACCTGTTCTAATCTCTCATTCCTGTTCTAATCTCTCATACCTGTTCTAATCTCCCTTACCTGTTCTAGTCTCTCATACCTGTAATTAAACCAGTTATATAATTATCACTATATCTAACTCTACTATAAGGCTATATAAGGCCTATGTCGCCCTAAGGCTTATATTAATGTCTTCTTTACCTCTATCATCTTAGCATAATTAATCTATATAATACGTGTCACCTGTGTCGCCTGTATCACCTGTATCACCTGTGCCACCTGTATCACCTGTGCCACCTATATCACCTGTATCCCCTTATATCACCTGAACCCAAAATCCATCAGTATAACACATAAGACACATAAGATGACACAGCCTAATATGTATCCAATTGTGTCTCTACCCACGAGTGATAATTCTGATCCTTTACAAAAAAACAGCTTAATTGTTTGGGTTTTTTTTAATAATATCTCATCCTCTTTTGTGTAAGTTAATGAGTTTTGATAATGTTAAATCTCTCTAGTGTAACCGGTTTTTAATAATGTTAATCCTCACTACGTAACTGGTTTTTTAATATTATTTCTATGGCGTAACCACAATTAAGTCCAAAGTCCACAGATAATCCCATAACCAAGTCCTAAGTCCGAATATAATCACAAATGTCCAAATATAACCACAATTAAGTATAAGTCCACAATTAATAAAGTCCAAAGTCCATCACAGGTACAGTAAGCAAGACACTCTTTTCCACCTGTCGATTAACTAATTACCTGCTGTCTTGTCTCTCTACCCTGACAGGAATCTGCTTGAAGTTGTCTGTGATTTTTGTCTGTACATCTGTCTGTTACCTCCTACACCTGTCTCTACACCTGTCTGTTATCTCCTACACCTGTCTCTACACCTGTCTGTTATCTCCTACACCTGTCTCTACACCTGTCTGTTATCTCCTACACCTGTCTCTACACCTGTCTGTTATCTCCTACACCTGTCTGTTATCTCCTACACCTGTCTGTTATCTCCTACACCTGTCTCTACACCTGTCTGTTATCTCCTACACCTGTCTGTTAAGTGCTATGTCTGTCTGTTCATCTATATTGCACGTCTGTGTTCTCTTGTCTGTTGTGTTAAAATGTCTGTGTACCCTGTCACTTCCGTCTCACTGTCTGTGTTGCTTTGTCTGTTGAGTATTACTGTCTAATTCCCCTGTCTGTATATCATTGTATATAATGTGTCTGTCTGTCTGTCTATGTAAGTTTTAACCCCTGTACAGGTGTCCTAATCAAAAACACCTGATATGCATGTCACTTCTCTGTCTATAGCTGTCTACTGTACGCCTGTTTATGTAAATTGTAAATATATAGATATGTTCACACCAGTCTACCTGTCGATTACCTGTCTCGTGTACACCTGTCTACGTAATTTGTAAATCCACTAATATATTCACACCTGTCTACCTGCCGCTCACCTATCACCTGTGTATCCTTCCGCTAATTAACATCTGTCTACCTGCCGCTCACCTTTCATCACCTGTGTATCCTTCCGCTAATTAACACCTGTCTACCTGCCACTCACCTGTGTATCCCTCCGCTAATGAACACCTGTCTACCTGCCGCTCACCTATCATCACCTGTGTATCCCTCCGCTAATGAACACCTGTCTACCTGCCGCTCACCTGTGTATCCCTCCGCCAGGTGAGTGTTTACCAGGGAGACACATTAGTATTCAGGGACCTAACATCCATTACTGAGGACACTAACACCTGTGGTCAGCTTGTGTGTGCGTAGTCTACCTGTAATTTGATCTAGTAATTAACCTTTACCTGTTAATTACCCTGACTTACCTATTCTTTAACTTTTACTCTTATCCATTAACCTTTAACTAATAACCTTCACTTTGCCTATTAATTAACATCCAATTTACCTACTACTACTACTACTACTACTACTACTACTAATAATAATAATAATAATAATAATAATAATAATAATAGACGCAATTTCTCTTTGTAAATAAAAAACAAACTTTATCCATCACTAAGGTGTGTGTGTGTGTGTGTGTGTGTGTGTGTGTGTGTGTGTTTCCTCACGCTCAAGACATACATCAACTCTCTCTCAACTTGTATAATATATAATGTAATATACTGAAGAGATATCACCACTTAATTGCCTATAACCCTCATGATATATAGGACTAATATGGGGCTGATATAGGACTATTATGGGGCTAATATGGGGCTGATATAGGACTGATATAGGACTGATATAGGACTATTATGGGGCTAATATGGGGCTGATATAGGACTGATATAGGACTGATATAGGACTCTTATCTTTCCTTCAGTTTCTCCCATTATTTTTTCCTCCCAAACACTTACACTACAGAGATTTTATTTCCTTGACTAATTTTAAATAAGAATAATTTTGTATCTTATTTATTTTGTAATTATGTATGATATGGTTTAAGTTTTTTATGCTCCAGAAAGTTTGAAAATAATGTCTTTAGTTTGGAATAAATTGAAGAGGTTTTGGTTAATTTGTTTTATTTCTCGTGTTAGTCATAATTAATGTTAGGTGGTGTGGGGGTGTAGGTGAGGGTGTGGGGTGTGGGTGTTGGGCTGACGGTGTGGGTGTTAGGGTGGTGTTAGGGTGTGTGGGTGGCTGTATGGGTGTGGAGGTGTGGGCGGCAGTGTGTGGGTCTGGGTGATAGTGCAGGCGTGTGGGTAGCAGTATATGGGTGGTAATGCGGGCGTGTGGGTGGCAGTGCGGGCGTGTGGGTGGCAGTGCGGGTGTGTGGGTGGCAGTGCGGACGTGTGGGTGGCAGTGCGGGCGTGTGGGCGGCAGTGTGAGCGTGTGGGCGGCAGTGTGAGGGTGTGGGCGGCAGTGTAGGGGTGTGGGTGATAGTGCAGGCGTGTGGGTGGCAGTGTATGGGTGGTAGTGTGGGCGTGTGGGCGGCAGTGCGGGCGCGTGGGTGGCAGTGCGGGCGTGTGGGTGACAGTGTATGGGTGGTAGTGTGGGCGTGTGGGCGGCAGTGCGGGCGCGTGGGTGGCAGTGCGGGCGTGTGGGTGATAGTGCAGGCGTGTGGGTGGCAGTGTGTGGGAGATAGTGCAGGCGTGTGGGTGGCAGTATGTGGGAGGCAGTGCGGGCGTGTGGGTGGCAGTATGTGGGAGGCAGTGCGGGCGTGTGGGTGGCAGTGCGGGCGTGTGGGTGGCAGTGTGCGGGCGACAGTGCGGGCGTGTGGGTGGCAGTGTGTGGGTGGCAGCGTGTCTTATGTATTCATGTCAAGATGCTGCGGTTCAGACAACACTGTGGAAGACCACGAGATAAATAGTTATTCTTTTTTAGGATAATTTAAGACGAATCATTTTATTTAAACATATTATTTATCAAACACAGACGGACACGACCAACACCACTTGAGACGAGGAGGGGCTGCATGTGCCCTCTCTCCTCGCCTCAACACAACTGGGTCTTCAGCGGCACATAAACTATAGAGACGAGTAATAATTAACTACCCAACTACCCAATTTAAAGTCCAAAGTAGTTAATAAATAGTCCATAATGACCAAACACTATCGTTCGTTTAGGTTCCTCTTATTAAAGTTTCCCAGCCAGTAGTAACGTGTTTCTTAATGTTTAGTACAGAATTATCCACTATAACTGTGTCTTAACGTTCACTCAAACACCTTTATAACTCTTCCTTGGTTCAGAGAGAGAGACAGATGCTGGCCACGAGTCACTCTAATTAACATATATATCTTTTCCTTCATTAAGTTCCATACAGGTGAAGAAAATCCCAGTAATGCTTCACAGTCTCAGGGGCCTTTATCATTCACAGGTAGTGTTTCAAATATTTTCGTCTCTTTTCTCGTCATTTCTCGTCTTTTATTGGTCTCTCACGTTGGTTTGTTCGTATGTAAGTAATTTTGTTTCATTCTGTTTCGTGTTGGATAATTGACCGGCCTGTGTATGGTGGTCGGGTCCCAGGGTGGGTGAGAGAGAGCGAGGGAGGCTGCACGTGCGTCCCCTCTGTTGCCTCGCGCTGTCTGGGGGACCACCCGGCCACCCAAGACGAGGTGGAGGGTGTTGAAGAAACTAGAAGGCAGTGGTGGTGTAGTGGAGGAGGAAGAGGTGTTGTGGTGCTGGAGGATGTGTGGTAGTGGTGGAGTGATGGTGTAGTGTGGTGATGATGAAGTAGTGGTGGAGTGATGGTGTAGTGTGGTGATGAAGTAGTGGTGGTGGAGTGATGGTGTAGTGTGGTGATGAAGAAGTAGTGGTGGAGTGATGGTGTAGTGTGGTGATGATGAAGTAGTGGTGGAGTGATGGTGTAGTGTGGTGATGAAGTAGTGGTGGTGGTGAAGGAGATATTGCTATACAGGTTATCTCATCAACACCTGGTGGCTACTGAACTAATTAATCTCTTTTTACCTTCACATATTGGAACAAAACTCAACACCTACTGCATTACACAACACAGAGATACGCAAAGCTTTAAACAATCCAGTATGAACAACACAGTAACTCAGGACATCACAAACACGTACAAGACTAAAACCAAACACGTACAAGGCTGAGACCAAACACGTGCCACGGACTGCTGTATGAGGTAGATAGATTAACACGTGTGGCGCTGGTGTACGTGAATGTGTGATGGTGAGGGAGAACAGTGATGTAGGGTGACGGCGCCGGGTATGAGGTGTGCCAGGCAACTGAGGCTCACTCATGCTGGTGGCACGAGGTAGACCCAGCAGGGGAGGAGGAGGAGGAGGTGAGAGGAGGAGGAGGAGGAGGAGGAAGAGAGGAGGAAGAAGTAAGTATGATCCTGCGTGGTGTGAGTTTGAGTACATCTGACGGCCAATGGTAGAGGATGGGGGGTGGTAGAGGTGGTGAGGGGTGCTACAAGTGGGAAGGGGAGAGGAGAGAGAGAGAGAGAGAGAGAGAGAGAGAGAGAGAGAGAGAGAGAGAGAGAGAGAGAGAGAGAGAGAGAGAGGTACAAGGGTCCAGCAACAAAACAACTTATCTCTAAGAAGTTACCAAGAGGATAAAAAGCTTCCCAAGAAAAGATGGTCTTCGTGGTGTCTCTCTCTCTCTCTCTCTCTCTCTCTCTCTCTCTCTCTCTCTCTCTCTCTCTCTCTCTCTCAGGCGTCTAATATTAAGCGACATTTTTACTCATCTGTTAAATAATCAACCTGAGGACATTATTAAGTGAAAGACCATGACACTTCTTACACCTGAGCCACATCCTCTGTACCAGGCGCCACATCCTCTGTACCAGGCGCCACATCCTCTGTACCAGGCGTCACACCCTCTGCATCAGGCGTCACACCTCTGTACCAGGCGCCACATCCTCTGTACCAGGCGCCACATCCTCTGTATCAGGCGTCACACCCTCTATATCAGGCGTCACACCCTCTGCATCAGGCGTCACACTCTCTGTATCAGGCGTCACATCCTCTATATCAGGCGCCACACTCTCTGTATCAGGCGTCACACCCTCTGTATCAGGCGTCACATCCTCTGTATCAGGCGCCACACTCTCTGCATCAGGCGTCACACTCTCTATATCAGGCGCCACACTCTCTGTATCAGGCGTCACACTCTCTATATCAGGCGCCACACTCTCTGTATCAGGCGTCACATCCTCTATATCAGGCGCCACACTCTCTGTATCAGGCGTCACACTCTCTATATCAGGCGCCACACTCTCTGCATCAGGCGTCACACCCTCTGCATCAGGCGTCACATCCTCTATATCAGGCGCCACACTCTCTGTATCAGGCGTCACACCCTCTGTATCAGGCGTCACATCCTCTGTATCAGGCGCCACACTCTCTGCATCAGGCGTCACACTCTCTATATCAGGCGCCACACTCTCTGTATCAGGCGTCACACTCTCTATATCAGGCGCCACACTCTCTATATCAGGCGTCACACCCTCTATACCAGACACCACACCCTCTATATGAAACGCCACACCCTCTATACCAGAAACCACACTATTCTAAGCGACAACAACAAAATGGCCACCAAAGCAGCTCTGAGACTCTACCCTAGCTTAAGGAAATAAAGAAAATAAATATATCGCAAGAATCCCTTAAGAAACCTCAAGTGTCAGGTTAGGTTATGTTAGGCTAGGTGGGGTTGCGTTGGGTTAGGCTAGGCTAGGTGGGGTTGCGTTGGGTTAGGCTAGGCTAGGTGGGGTTGCGTTGGGTTAGGCTAGGCTAGGTGGGGTTGCGTTAGGCTAGGCTAGGTGGGGTTGCGTTGGGTTGGGTCAGGTTAAGTTTGGTGTAAAACTCTATGGTATTACAACCCATATTTCACTACTGTCTGATGCTGGTGTTGGGTGTCTGAGGTAGGGAGGGAGAGAGGAGGGGGGGAATAAAGAGGGGAAGAGGGAGAGAGGGAAGAGAGAGGGAGACCACAACACAACTGTTATAAGCTTTGCCCTTTAACGTGAGATGAAGCAAGACTGTTCATGACGGCTGTTGGTTAGGTTAGGTTAGGTTAGGTTAGGTTTGGTTAGGTTAGGTTAGGTTTGGTTAGGTTTGGTTAGGTTAGGTTAGGTCAGGCATATATAACACATTCATTTAAGCAACGTCATACAGTTTATATCCAAAAACAGCATCAAAACTACAATATGACTCACCTAACCTAACCTAATCTAACCAGGTACGAGAAGAATATTGATGCTCTAGTGGTTATAAGACTGGGGATAGAGGCAGCGGTAATAGGGCCACACACACACACACACACACACACACACACATTGGCTCATGATCACAAACTCAATGAAACTGACTCAAGTTGACGAGATAAGTAAGTGTGGTGGTGACGGTGGTGGGGGGGTGACGGTGGTGGGGTGGTGACGGTGGTGGGGGGTTGACGGTGGTGGGGGTTGACGGTGGTGAGGGGGTGACGGTGTGGTGGTGACGGTGGTGAGGGGGTGACGGTGTGGTGGTGACGGTGGTGTGGGGTTGACGGTGGTGGGGGGGTGACGGTGTGGTGGTGACGGTGTGGTGGTGACGGTGGTGGGGGGATGACGGCGTGGTGGTGACGGTGGTGGGGGGATGACGGCGTGGTGGTGACGGTGGTGGGGTGGTGACGGTGGTGGGGGTTGACGGTGGTGAGGGGGTGACGGTGGTGGGGGTGACGGTGGTGGGGTGGTGACGGTGGTGGGGGGTTGACGGTGGTGGGGGTTGACGGTGGTGAGGGGGTGACGGTGTGGTGGTGACGGTGGTGTGGGGTTGACGGTGGTGGGGGGGTGACGGTGTGGTGGTGACGGTGTGGTGGTGACGGTGGTGGGGGTGACGGTGGTGGGGTGGTGACGGTGGTGGGGGTTGACGGTGGTGGGGGGGTGACGGTGGTGGGGGTGACGGTGGTGGGGTGGTGACGGTGGTGGGGGTTGACGGTGGTGAGGGGGTGACGGTGGTGGGGGGTGACGGTGGTGGGGGGTTGACGGTGGTGGGGGTTGACGGTGGTGGGGGGGTGACGGTGTGGTGGTGACGGTGGTGGGGGGGTGACGGTGGTGGGGGTGACGGTGGTGGGGTGGTGACGGTGGTGGGGGTTGACGGTGGTGAGGGGGTGACGGTGGTGGGGGTGACGGTGGTGGGGGGTTGACGGTGGTGGGGGGGTGACGGTGTGGTGGTAACGGTGGTGGGGGGGTGACGGTGGTGGGGGTGACGGTGGTGGGGTGGTGACGGTGTGGTGGTGACGGTGGTGGGGGGGTGACGGTGGTGGGGGTGACGGTGGTGGGGGTTGACGGTGGTGAGGGGGTGACGGTGGTGGGGGGTGACGGTGGTGGGGGGTTGACGGTGGTGGGGGGGGTGACGGTGTGGTGGTGACGGTGGTGGGGGGGTGACGGTGGTGGGGGTGACGGTGGTGGGGTGGTGACGGTGGTGGGGGTTGACGGTGGTGAGGGGGTGACGGTGGTGGGGGGTGACGGTGGTGGGGGGTTGACGGTGGTGGGGGGGTGACGGTGTGGTGGTGACGGTGGTGGGGGGTGACGGTGGTGGGGGGTTGACGGTGGTGGGGGGGTGACGGTGTGGTGGTGACGGTGGTGGGGGTGACGGTGGTGGGGGGGTGACGGTGTGGTGGTGACGGGGGTGGGGGTGACGGTGGTGGGGTGGTGACGGTGGTGGGGGGTTGACGGTGGTGAGGGGGTGACGGTCGGGGGGGGGAGGGGGGAGCGGTGAGGGGGTGGGTGGGGTGTAAGGTAAACTGTCTCTTTAGAGGAGTTATACAGTAATATTATTGAGTCACTTTCGGGTGAGAGATGATAACTCCCCTCCTTATACTCCCCATCACCCCCTCTCCGTCAACCCCACTCCCTCCCTCTCCTCTCACCACCACCGCCCACTCACTCCTCTAGAAGAAGTTATCGTACAGTGAGCGGCTCCTGGACCTGTTGCTCCCTCTGCCAGCCGTGTTACCTCATGCCTCACTTCACCCTCCCTCCCCTCACCTCACTTCACCCTCCCTCACCTCACCGCACCCTCCCTCACCTCACCTCACCTCACCCACGGCCTCCTCCTACATCACTAGGAGATGAGGTTGATGTAGGAGGGGGAGGAAGAGAGGGGAAGGGAGGGGAGGAGGAGAGGGGAAGGGAGGGGAGGGGGGGGGAGGAGAGGGGAAGGGAAAACAGTATTAATTCGTCAGTTTCCGCATTATTTGTCCCCAATCTGAAGGACCCGTTCACGTAATGACAAAAACAATCTCTCTCTCCCTCTCTCTCTCTCTCTCTCTCTCTCTCTCTCCATTAAGTAACTCTTTTATCCACAGGTTTATTCACAGTGAGGTTGAGACGCTACCCTCACGTCACCCGGTGCTTCAATACTTCTCTACCTCCGCTTTATGGCCTCAAGCAACACTCACGAGGGAATACTTCAACAATATTTATGATTTGGAGTAAAATTTCTATCTGTCAAAGGGATATATGGTGTGGTTATGTTGATGGTGTGGCTGTGGTGTGGAGTGGAGGTGGTGAGTGTGGTTGTCGTGATAGTGTGGCGTCGTGGTGTGGAGGTGGTGTAGTGTGGTTGTGTTGATGATGTGGCTGTGGTGTGGCGTGGAGGTGGTGAGGGTGGTTGTGTTGATGATGTGGCTGTGGTGATGCTGTGGCTGCACAATTAAACACTTCCTGAACGGGTCTTGTATCTCCCTCTAACCTAACCTAACCTAACCCTAACCTAACACCCTCCAAGGACGCATTTCCCTCTCATAAAGACGTTGTTTCATCTGTCATATAGTGAGTTTATGTGTGTATATCCTGTATTTATGTGAGGTTTAGTGTTAATAATGATGTTCACACACACACACACACACACACACACACACACACACACACACACACACACAAGGCCACAGGACGAAAAATATAATAAAATAATTCTTTACAAAGCTGATTAACTCGACGCTGGCATCCACTAGGTCACGTCTCTCTCTCTCTCTCTCTCTCTCTCTCTCTCTCTCTCTCTCTCTCTCTCTCTCTCTCTCTCTCACACTTTAATATGCAGATCATTTTCACATGTTTATTCATTTTTTATTATTAACTGCAGTAATTTTTAGGGAAGACTACAGTAAAAAAAAAATCAGTTAAGGCGAGCAAAAATATATTTCGTCTCTCCTCTTTTCTTGCCATATTTAACCTCATATTAGTGTGTAAATGAGGTTGGGTTGGGTTGGGTTGGGTTGGGATGGGTTGGGTTGGGTTGGGATGGGTTGGGTTGGGTTGGGATGGGATGGGATGGGATGGGTTAGGTTGGGTTGGGATGGGATGGGTTGGGTTGGGTTGGGATGGGATGGGATGGGATGGG
The DNA here is from genome assembly GCA_958450375.1 of Homarus gammarus. Classification (NCBI taxonomy): domain Eukaryota; kingdom Metazoa; phylum Arthropoda; class Malacostraca; order Decapoda; family Nephropidae; genus Homarus; species Homarus gammarus. The sequence continues at coordinate 858,345 of CAUDMG010001926.1, forward strand.
TTAGGTTGGGTTGGGATGGGATGGGTTGGGTTGGGTTGGGTTGGGTTGGGTATGGGATGGGTATGGGATGGGTTGGGATGGGTTGGGTTGGGTTGGGTTGGGTTAGGTTAGGTCAGACTAAGAAACATCCAATAAATAACTAACAACAACAACTATCTTGGTTACATAACGACCAATCATCTTGTAAACATAATCTGTGCCACCGACCCAGACGTTGTTAATTACCTTGACAAATAACGTCATTAATACCTGTAATTGGTGTAATTTTCATCTATTGCACAGAGAGAGAGAGAGAGAGAGAGAGAGAGAGAGAGAGAGAGAGAGAGAGAGAGAGTCACGTCATTACCTAAAAACAAACTGACTCCATCCCAACTGTACTGACATGACCACCTACCGTACCTTCCCTCACGAGAGTCTTGACGCCTCGACTCACAACAAAGATCATCTGTTGGGTATAAATGAGACATCTTCAGGCTGTCGGTGCCCAGTAATCGAGCCCTTTGTCACCCAGCAGCTGCCAGGAAAGGGGTGTGTGTCTGCATCTCTTTCTCTCTCTTTAATCTTACTTTTTTCTCCCTCTTTCTCTCTCACTTTCCCTTTCTCGCTATACTTTTCTTTCTGTCTCCTTTCTCCCCCCATCAATTTCTTTCTCTCTCTCGTAACACAGGCACAAGATGATAAAAGATAAAAATCGAGATAATTAAATAAGTAAATAAATAAATAGAGAAGGTGGGAGAAGTAAGGTGAAGGAGGAGAGAGTCTACCGCCCTGATCAAGACGAAGAGCCTCACCCACCAAACTGCAGTAGTGCCTCTGTCAACACCTCGCCTTCAGGGAGGTTCTCAAGCCAAGGGGCGGGGGCCAGGGAGGAAGGGGGTTGATTCTCGTGGGAGCAGAGGTGAAGGGGAGGGGTAGGTGAGGGGGAGGGGTAGGTGTATAGAGGGAGGGGTACAAGAGAAATATACACAGAAAGAAGGAATAGGAGGACGAGGGGAAGAGGAGGTGTGTATAAGAGAGGTAGAGAAGAGTAACACTAAGAGGAACATTAAGGCAGGTGTACACAGGTGAGACAGAGAGGAACACAAAACACAGGTGTATCCAAGACCTAAATTAAAGGTATCTAGTGAAGAAGAATCAGAAAGGTCCAGCAGAAGGTAAAGGTAGGCGACCAACTCACCTGGGACGAGGGGCGCCACCTGCTGATCACCTTGTTTACAAATGCCATTAATGCCAACACCTGAGTTACCTTTTTTTTCCCTTTTAAATTTGTAATCAGTGTTACTTTTTCCCTTAAGTTACGAGCTTGTTACTGTTTTCCCTTTAAGTTCCTATCCCATGAAGGAAACACCTACCTACGTACCTACCTATCATACCCTTCTACGTATAGTACAAGATTGTATTACAACACCTTACACTGATCTTAATTAAACACACACACACACACACCTCTGCTTTACAACACCGCCAGCCTCAGGTATTGTCTGTCTGTCCGGGGGGAGGGAGGGGGTGACTGATTCTCCCGTGAGCATGACAGAGTTACCGCCACAGTTTGCAGGTTGAGTAAAAATGCATCAGTTTGGTGGAAAGTTGAGATGAGAGAGACTGACCAGGGCGACACTGGGAGGAGGAGGAAGAATGGGGGGAGGGGAGGAATGAAAGAAGAAAAAATAAGAGAAAGGAAGAGGAGGGAGGAGGAATGAGAAGGAAGAGAAAGGTCCTAGACTAAAGCCAAAGGTCGGGGTCAGGTCCAAGATTCAAGTCCTGTGTTGAGTCAGGTCCAAAATTCAAGTCATCCTGTGAGTCAGATCCGATATTCGGGTCCTACGGTGAGTCAGGCCCAAGACTATGGCCACTGGTCGGGGTCAGGTCCAAGACTATGGCCACAGGTCGGGGTCAGGTCCAAGATTCAGGACCTACAGTGAGTCAGGTCCAAGACTGTGGCCACAGGTCGGGGTCAGGTCCAAGACTATGGCCACAGGGCGGGGTCAGGTCCAAGACTATGGCCACAGGTCGGGGTCAGGTCCAAGATTCAGGACCTACAGTGAGTCAGGTCCAAGACTGTGGCCACAGGTCGGGGTCAGGTCCAAGACTGTGGCCACAGGTCGGGGTCAGGTCCAAGACTATGGCCACAGGTCGGGGTCAGGTCCAAGACTATGGCCACAGGTCGGGGTGGGGTCAGGTCGTGGGGGTAAGATATAAGGGAGAGTCATCGCTCACATCCGCTGCATCTCTAAACTTCCATTATGTAAAACAGGGCTATAACCTCACGCTGTCCTGGGGGGGCGGGGAGATGCTAGGGGCGCTGGTATAAGAGCTTGGGACTCTTATAACAACTTTTACGTTAATACTCTGACCTGAGGTAGCGTGACGCGAGAGGAAGGCCCATGGGTACATGTAATTATAGTATCAAGCATCAGGAAAGAACAACGGGAATATTGCAGGTGAATAAGAGACCCAACATACAAATACAATAGTATATTAAAACACAAAAAGGTTACTAGAATGACGTTATATGCACCAAATAGGAACTCCTTGTACTAGCCCTCAGGCTCAATTTACTTACACCACGACTGGGTGTACACACACACAATAACACACATAATCTCTCACAGCACCATTAAAACCAGTGACACTTGCCAGTACAACACTCAACACTCCAGGAGTAATACTCAAGCGTCCGTCATGGGAGTCTCATCACCATGTGGCACCTTCCAACAAACTCGGATAATTCCCGGTGGAATCACACAACCACCCAAATAGCCCTACTGAGCTATGTACTCATCCACCAATGATGGGGGCTGGTAGTTGTTGTGGGGCTTGGTGATCCGGGGTCACCACGTGGGCAGAGCGTTAGGGGAAGACTGGCCAGCTAGTGGAGCTTCTGACGGTCGGGATTCACGGAGATAACCGATTCTATTGGTCTTCAGACATCTCCCCAGACTAGTGGATGCGTCATCCACGCTGCCGACACGGCCTAGGCTGCGACGGGACCTGTGGAGTGAGGATCGTGGCGCTTACTGACCGTTGATAACGAATATCCACGTTTCAAAGGGACGTTAAGGACGTAAAAATACTTCACTCAAAGCACATCAACTACGTTACTGTAACACTGCACAATCAAACTATTAATTAGGTCAAATAACTTATAATGGCTTATAATGGCGAGTTAAACACGGAGGAGGTGGAATGACCTACCTGTGGGGTGAGGATCATGGCGCTTACTGGCCTTTGAAAACGAACCGTCACCTTCCACCCCACGTCAGGTCACAGATTCCACCTACTTAACCATTTCACTGCATTACGTTACTGTACACTCTGACGTTTGAAACTGAGACTACGAACTCAAGTTTCATTCCCTAATATTCTCTTTACAAACAATGCTCTGATTGAGCTATCAAAGGCAAGAATTAAATTGATCACAAAAGGTCTTGGGTGGTAGTCCCGGTGAGCAGGTCCCAACACGCAGTGCCTTTCTACAAACACGAAGAGCATGGTGAAAAAGGAGTTATAGGTCTCGGTAGATGCAAAAGAGTTTACAAACTCGGTCAACACAAATACGACATCTGACGACGTCATCAAAGAAACAGAGAAAACGGAAGACGTTTCCACTGGGGGACTCGGAAGGTTTTGTGGACGTGGAAGCATAATATGAATCATTAGGTTTTAACAGGCTAGCCCTCATTACGATCATGACACTGGGAGTTGCTAGGACGGTACTGGGAGTTGCTAGGACGGTATTGGGAGATGCTAGGAGGAACTAAAGAGACGCTAGGAGGTACTGGGAGTTGCTAGGACGGTACTGGGAGTTGCTACGATGGTATTGGGAGTTGCTATGACGGTATTGGGAGTTGCTAGGACGGTACTGGGAGTTGCTATGACGGTATTGGGAGTTGCAAGGAGGTAGTGACGGAAGGAAGGAAGGAAGGAAGGAAGGAACAATGAGATAGTGAGTAAGAGTAAGGAATCGGGTTGAGAACTATGGAAATGAGATGCATAGTGAGAGTGAGACTGACACCTCATTTTAACATCCAGGGAACGTGAGTGTTGTGGTGGTAGTGGTGGGTGGTGGTAATGGTGGTGGTGAAGGTTGGTTATGGTGGTGGTGAAGTAGATGATGGTGGTTGGTGGTGATAGTGGCGCTATCTTGCGGTTAACACTTGTACTACCCGGTGGCGCCCTCTGTAGACCCAACCCTTGTTCTACTTTGGAAAACAGATCCTGATTGAGACAGGAACTAATATTAAGACAATTTCGCCTCAATATACGCAACACATAGCAACACCCCTTTAATACGCAACACACCTCTAATACGCAATACACAGCAACACCCCTTTAATACACGTATACACAACAGCAAAGCGTCAATATAGGAGCAAACATGGAAAACAAATCAACACTGCGACACAGAAACACAACAGAGCAACACAGCTTCTTCAGTGAGTCCACAAGGCTATTTGAGAGAGAGAGAGAGAGAGAGGTGGGGGGAAATAGCAAAGAGAAAAACAGACAGACACAGACAGAACAGGCATAGTCAAGACAGAGATAGGCAGGAAAAAGAGAGACATAGACAGACAGACAGACAGACAGAGAGACAGACAGACACACAACAGGCAGAGTCAACACTTACCATACATGACCTTCGAGATCTTCTTCCAGTTCATCCGCACCACGTGAGGGTTTAAGGACTGTTTCCTGCGGCAAGAGACGAGAGCAATGGTCAGCAGGGTGTAGGAGCAGACAAGAAGCTTTAATACCTAACATAACATAACCTAACCTGACCTGACCTGACCTAACCTAACCTGACCTAACCTGTCATAACCTTACCTAACTTAACCTAGTCTACCATAGCCTAACCTAACCTGACCTGACCTTGCCTACGATAACCTAACCTAACCTGACCAAACCTGTCGTAACCTTACCTAACTTAACCTAGTCTACCATAGCCTAGCCTGACCTGACCTGATCTAACCTGACCTGACCTTGCCTACGATAATCTAACCTAACCTGTCCTAACCTCACCTAACCTAACCTAGTCTACCATAACATACCATAATCTAACCTAACCTGTATAGTGTCAAGGTAGAGTCATCAAGGTAAGCGTCTCACCTGAGGTACTTGATGATGGCGATGGCGAAGAGGATGGCCGAGAAGAGGACGCAGAAGAAGGCGGTCCAGGTGCCCTCGTTGGCGGCGCAGCAGTTGTACTCATGGGCCACAACCTCCGCCACCGCTGTGTGTGGGAGAGAGAGACGGTTTGAGTGTGTTGCAGTGTGTGTGTGGGTCTCTTTAGGTTTGGTTAGGTTAAGTTTAGTTAGGTCAGGTTAGGTTAGGTTAGGTTAGGTTTTGCTTTACTAGGTTAGGTTTTGGTAGACTAGGTTAGGTTAGTTTATCTTAGGCGCTGGTGATGCTACGCCCTATTCAACAGTGCCCATTATAACAACTGTGTCGATAAACTCCCATAAACTCACTCAGATTATATTTCGTGAGGTTTTCCGAGACGAGGAGGACGGTGTCGTTATACGGGATCAGCAGAGTCGACCAATCCACCTCCTCCTCTTCTGGCCTTACTTCCATCGTCAGGTCAGTTTAATCAGGCTATCACACAGCTGCCTAACGCACTGTAATCTAATGTACGACTGACGACACACAACGCTATATAATACGGATATGGTGGATTATAGTTACTAAAACGTTCACCTGATAATAATTAATCCATTTTAAATTAATTCTTTAGTCTACTGCCGGTCACAACGAGTTCTAGCGCGTGAAAAATGCTCAATATTGCCTGATCAGATCCAGCGGGAGAGTGTGAGTTCAAGAAGGAGACCATCTAGGAACACTGAAGAAGGTAGACTAGAGTGAGCGCCGTGGGGGTGCCGCAAGTTGTGTAAGAAATTGTTTTATTACGTAAGAGAGTCACTAGCTAGCCGGTACCCCCAGCGACGCGACAACCGCCTCCTCCTTATCTCCTGCAGTCACACCTCTCTCCTGCGCCCCGCCTCACAACACTCGTCTAGTTTACAGCATCTCCAAACATCGTGAACGTTAATATACACTATAAATTATTCTCAAACTATCGCAAGTGTCATTAAGATAATTATTTCCCACCAATTATCTATCTGGTATTTACGAAAAGGAGAGATGTAAAGACACTGTTTGGCCCCACTGTCTCTGGGGTACAATCACAGTCCACTTGATGCTAACATTGTGGGCGCCAACCTTGTCCTGTGTCTGATGGAGTTACCTTGGAAGTGCCTCTGTACATTACCTTACATAAACCTTCATCCTCGTGTATTCCACATTATAAATACTGATAATAACACCAAAATAGTTCGATTAATAAAACAAAATTACATAATGTCACTATTTGCGGTTGATGACGAGTTAAGTGTCCACGCGCTACTGTACTTAACTCAGGGATGTTAGGAGACAGACCTGAGTCTCGAAAACCTTAACTTGTTTGACCTTCATTAACTGTTATAATATATGACCAGACTTTAAATTTTATTTTTATCTCTGGATTAAATATCTGAGGAGTAAAGTGGAGGCAAGTTAGGTTAGGTTAACTTAGGTTAGGCCCGGACCCCACCTTATCACCAGATAATTCCAATACCTTTTCTTTAATGCAGTATTGTACTCAGGCGTTTTTGTATAATAAAAGGTAATTACTATTGACCTCAGAATATATCCTAATGTCAAGTGCACATGACCTAAAAATGTCCACAATATTGGTCAGATTTGAAAAAAAAATCCGGGTCTTACAGTGCCCCCCTAACCCCCAGTTGGAGGACACGCTGTGCTCGCCGTGTTCCCCCACCCACAATTTCTTGGACCCCCCTTTCTGATATTACTGGATCCACCCCTAGACACAATTAAAACTTATATCCACATGTAATCATAACCATTAATGTTGTAAACTTATGATAAACGAAAAAGCTGCCATTATGTACACATGACAATATTTACAGTAGGTACTCTCAACACTACCTCTCCCACCTGCCAACACCAAGCTCTTTCTATAATTGTTGTTATATATTTTTAAGTACAACACCAGAGTAATATAATACTTTTACACCATTACAAATTTTAGTTAAGTATCTAATCAAATGTAAACATCCATTTTCTTTAGCGAAAAAATGGAACTCAAAATTTCGAGGACAGACTTAAACAGATATTATATTTTACCTATTTCATTGTTTATTCTCCTTTTCTCACTGTTCTAATATACTGATTAAGACTGGGACTTACCATGACCTATTGACAATGTGATATAGAATTATATATTAAAAAGATAATTTGTCTTACTCGATTATTTAACTTCTAGTGTAAAAAATAATACAACTTTCTTAATTGAATCTAATGTCACTCGTATCACACACACACACACACGACCCAAATACTCACCACACCCCAGGCCATGTACTATTCAGACTCATATAACTTTAAACTGTTCATCTGTCCATCTCAACACACCAACAAGCGTGTGGTTATGTACAGTATGGTCGACAATATATCAAGAAGCTTTCCATCTCTTCCCTCAAACATTCACAACTGACTGACTTGCGGTGTGAAATGACAGACAGACAGACAGACAGATAAACGAAAGTAACACCTCGCTCAGTGCCGTTGAGTGAGTAAACGTGTTGAAATGTTTAAAGGTGAATTCATTCTTACATGACTCCTTAACTTGCGTCACTATTAAACACCTTCAGTCCCTCAACACTCCATTTTACACACACCTCACTATAAGAAACACAATTACTTACATTTCATCACAGGTTCAGCGGCAACACAACACTACTTCACTCGACTAATTAAGACAAAACACGACTCGTGACATTGACCAGAGGCGCACTAACCTCCCACAGCCAAAATAGCATCAATTATAATGTGGCAAGGCGTAATTTGTGGCGACACTTGGCGACCTCGACAGTTACCCTCTGCTTTAGTGCCCTCAGCGGCTGCGAGAGGCGCCGTGTTCGTCAGTGTCGCTGGTAATAACTTCTTAATTACTGTATTTTCATAAACATCCGAGGAACGTAGTACTCCAACATCAATTAATTCTAGGAAATAATAACAACAACAACAACAACAACAACAACAACAACAATAACAATAATAATAATAATAATAATAATAATAATAATAATGCAAATCACCTGAAGATTCAGCCCCCAGCTTAGTCCACCTGAAGATTAACCACCCTGACACTACCTGTAGGTTATGATAAATTGGGTTAAATTTGGTTACCGTCGGGGTGGTTAATATTCAGGTGAAATAAGATGAGGCGAATCTCTTGGTCACAGAAGAAGAAGCGTGTTCACTGACGACCACCACCACCACCACCACACTGACCACCACCACACTGACGACCACCACCACCACACTGACCACCACCACCCCCACACTGACCACCACCACCACACCACCACCACCACCACCACACGCCAGAGACCACCACCATCTAACTCTTAACGTGTCTCACCGTCCACATGCTTTAGTTATTTCTCATTTATTTCTCAGACAGGTTATATATGTGTCCTTAAAGTAACCTCTACCATGAGTCTCTACCATGAGTCTCTACCATAACCTCTTCCATGAGTCTCTACCATAACCTCTACCATGAGTCTCTACCATAACCTCTACTATGAGTCTCTACCATAACCTCTACCATGAGTCTCTACCATAACCTCTTCCATGAGTCTCTACCATAACCTCTACCATGAGTCTCTACCATAACCTCTACTATGAGTCTCTACCATAACCTCTACCATGAGTCTCTACCATAACCTCTTCCATGAGTCTCTACCATGAGTCTCTACCATAACCTCTGCCATGAGTCTCTACCATAACCTCTACCATAGCCTCTGCCATGAGTCTCTACCATAACCTCTGCCATGAGTCTCTACCATAACCTCTACCATAGCCTCTGCCATGAGTCTCTACCATAACCTCTGCCATGAGTCTCTACCATAACCTCTACCATAACCTCTACCATGAGTCTCTACCATAACCTCTACCATAACCTCTACCATGAGTCTCTACCATAGCCTCTGCCATGAGTCTCTACCATAACCTCTACCATGAGTCTACCATAACCTCTACCATAACCTCTGCCATGAGTCTCTACCATAACCTCTGCCATGAGTCTCTACCATAACCTCTACCATGAGTCTCTACCATAACCTCTACCATGAGTCTCTACCATAGCCTCTGCCATGAGTCTCTACCATAACCTCTGCCATGAGTCTACCATAACCTCTACCATAACCTCTGCCATGAGTCTCTACCATAACCTCTGCCATGAGTCTCTACCATAACCTCTACCATCATCGCCGCCCTCCATCATCACCACCCAAATATACACAAGCCACAGAAAATATCTCACCTAACCACAACACCACCCTAATGACCCCCCCCCCCCCCCCAACAGAGCTCCTCCATCACTCTCCTCATCTCCCTCCACTTGTTACCCACAAACCACCACAAACCACCTCGTTATCTGTGATTGGGTGACCAGTGACCTTGGGTAAGAGCTGCACAGCCTCACCCACGTGTGGCCGCCTGGAGGCATCTGTCTTGGTCACCTCAGTACCGTCACCCACACGAACCCCCGAGAGATTCAGACTCGTGAACCCCGAAGCAGTAGATTGGTGCGTTATTCTGTGCATATATGCTTCGGGTTCGTGAGTTCTGAATCACTCGTGGGTTCGTGGTTCAGGGGGACTTTTGTGGGTGACTGTATACGCGAGTCTGGGGGGGGGGGGAGGGTTGAGATGAGAGGGGATATTATGAGAGGGGAGATGATGAGAGGGGGGATGAGATGGAGAGGGGAGGGATGGGGAGAATATGTGATGGGAGGGGAGGCTTGGGGGTCAGTGTAGGAGGCTGCGGTTGTAGTGGTGGTGAAGGTGGATGGTCCAACCTAACCAAAAGACTATAGTTCAGTCATCCCGGCAGACACACAGAGAGGCACTTAAGTTGTTTTACTCTGATGAACGAGTTTCACTTTTTTAAACACGCATTACAAAGACCAAATGGCTAAATTATTGTTATTACACACACACACACACACACACACAGTCTTGGTTCGCTATATACATCTCCGCGTTTACCACTCAACAAATAAGGGGTGGAGGTTTCACATTTAACGGACCCTTGATATAACGGACTTTCCTCACCATACAGTTCGTTAAATAGAGATTCCATTGTACCCCCCCCCCCCTCCTACTACAAGCGTACGATTGATGAGGGCGCGTGCAGCGTGTCTCCGTAATGACGCACTTGCGGTTGATAAGGACGCCTGCGGGATGTTACAGGAGTCACTGTCTTACTCAACACTGTACCTGAGGTTACCTGGTGGAGCACGACCAGTCAATCAACCTGGCCATAGCATTTCTTTTAGCTGAGGTTCACTATTCTCTGATTACGTTAAATACCTTGGGATTAGTTTTCTATAAGGCTCCAGACACTGTGATTAATAATGCTAAAGCACGTCTCCTTAGAATATACTTAAGAGGGAAAACACTGACCTTCCGTTTCAACGAGTGATGCGCCTCCTTAAAATAATGTAAGCAAACACGGACACCCGACGAACGTGAACCGCAAACAGCCGCCAGCCACACATTCAGTAATTACATATAGAAATAAACAGCATTAACATGCGATTTTAAATGCTCTATGCATCATGAAGTGTGTATAGTATGATAAAATGTCAGTTTATATTGATAATTAAACAAATTGAAAAAGAGAAAGAGTGTCTGAAATATTTTGCAGGACAAAAAAAGTTATTCAAATTACTACGTTTTCCTGGTCGGAGATACAGAATGAAACATGTAAAAAATACTGAATTTTCTAACAGTGTACGTTTGCATTAGGTTAGGTTAGGTTAGGTTGGGTTAGGCTAGGCTAGCGTGAAGTGGTTAATCTTAAGGTTATTATAAGTCTTTAAAAAATGTTGTTCGACTTAAACCTCGGAGAAATAATGATGTGTTGACTATCTGACCTCCCTTTACTGTACCACCCAGACCAGACAGCCACACCTTGACCACATCCCTGCCTGTCTGTCCCCACCACAACCATTCATCACCACCACTACTATCACTACAACCAACACAACTACTACCACCACTATCACCACAACTACCACCACCACCATCACCACAACTACTACTACCATCATCACTGCTACCAACACTACTACCATTACTACCACCCACCCCCCCCTCATGACTAACACCCAGTTCACCTCATACTCTCACCCCCCTCATAACTAACACCCAGTTCACCTCATACTCTCACCCCCCTCATAACTAACACCCAGTTCACCTCATACTCTCACCCCCCTCATAACTAACAACCAGTGCACCTCATACTCTCACCCCCTCATAACTAACACCCAGTGCACCTCATACTCTCACCCCCTCATAACTAACACCCAGTGCACCTCATACTCTCACCCCCTTCATGACTATTCCGGACACAGATGCAGTCAACAGCCACTCCGGTAGTCCGTAAAACCGAGGGAAAAAACCCCACTCCCGAGTCGACTTTTCACCCGGCCGGATACTCTCTCTTGTGTCAGCTTCTCGTTGTGTGTTTTTCTCCCGCGTACACTAAGAGGTGGCTGGCGTCTCTCCAGGGGATGTTCTGCGACCACTTAAGGTGAAACACTTTACCATTAACTCAGGCCAGAAGAAACCTAACCTAACTTAATCTTAACCTAACGTAACCCAACCCACACTGCCCCTAGAACCATTGATCTTCCTCTAAATACACTCCTGGAATACCTTCTTCAACTATGGGTAATACAGTTTTGTTTATGAAATATTTATGTGATGCAGCCAGAGACTAAATGATTTCCTTTTCTTTTTTTCTGGTCACCTTGGCGGAGTCTTGAAGGCACCAGTAGGCGTTGGCTGGGTGGGTGTTGGTATAAAACCTGGGTTGCGCGTATGGTTGACGACACTCACTTGCCTGACGCCACAGTATGAGGATCTCCGAGGTAAGCTGCGACCTGGTGACGAGGGAGGAGCTTCATGGCCAGTGATGTTTTGTGTCGTGATGTTAAGTGACGTTTGAGTTGATATGTTATAAGTGATTTTGAAAACATCTTCTATCTCGTTACTTTAAAAGTGTTGTCTGAATTTTTAAGATTTGTTTTAGAATATTTTTAACCAACTTAAATAGTGAAAATAATTAACCGACTGAAACAACTTTTCCACTCCCCAATCTGGACCATTGGTATGATGACCTGACCTACAACCAATCACGTGACCTTACACTGACCTCTGGGTAACTCAACCAATCACGTGACCTTACACTGACCTCTGGGTAACTCAACCAATCACGTGACCTAACAATGACCTCTGGGTAACTCAACCAATCACGTGACCTTACAATGACCTCTGGGTAACTCAACCAATCACGTGACCTTACAATGACCTCTGGGTAACTCAACCAATCACGTGACCTAACAATGACCTCTGGGTAACTCAACCAATCACGTGACCTTACAATGACCTCTGGGTAACTCAACCAATCACGTGACCTAACAATGACCTCTGGGTAACTCAACCAATCACGTGACCTTACAATGACCTCTGGGTAACTCAACCAATCACGTGACCTTACAATGACCTCTGGGTAACTCAACCAATCACGTGACCCTACAATGACCTCTGGGTAAGATTCACGTCCCAACATAAAGGCTCTGCTAGGTGAACCTGTTGAGTGCCAGGCTAGGGTCAGGGTGCCTCTCGCCCTGGTAGAGCTGCATCGGTTTCTGGAAGAGGGTGTCTCAAACCGTGCGCGCGTGTGTGTGTGTGAGGAGGGGGGGGGGGAGGGGGCGCGTGGTTGAGGCGGGGATGATGACGTACATGTAGTTGGCACTTACTGCACCATGCTTATACAAGGCAATTAACGATTCTCTCTCTCTCTCTCTCTCTCTCTCTCTCTCTCTCTCTCTCTCTCTCTCTCTCTCTCTCTCTCCAATCCCATCAGAAGCTGTAGACCACCACCACAACTACCAATACCTACCACCATCACTACTAGTATTACCACTATAATCACCACTATCCACCACTACCACCAGCTACACTATGGCCATCACTCACCTTCAGAGCCACGTAAACCATACAGTACTTTCACTTACACTCATACAGTACACACAACCCCGTATCTTGCCCACATCAACCACTACCTCCCCCCCAAACCCACCAAAACACACAGTAAGTATAGAGTCGCGGCCACACACGCACCAAGTACTCCATCCTAGGTAAAGTAAAAGTTCTCTCACTGATATAAGACAGACGGAAACAGTGGTAAACCTAATGCTATATTATTTACGGTAATTCTTCCCTACTAATTATCTCTCTCTCTCTCTCTCTCTCTCTCTCTCTCCACCACACTGCTTATGTGAGTGTTGTGCTAATGTGTGTTTGGTGTGTGTGTGTGTGTGTGTGTAATTTCCCTTCACTGTGTTGACTGATAGCACCTGCATTGTAAAGAGAAATTACCTTTAAAATTAACGTATGTATCACCTGAAGATTAGAAACTCTAATTTATTCACCTGATGATTAAGGAAAGTAAAATTAACCTAACTTAATCTAACCTAACATAATTTAACCTCAGCTTCTCAGGTAACATTAAGGTTAAATCTTCAGGTGTTCCTAAATAGGTATCTAAGGTATAGTAACTGTTTCTTACCATCACACACCCACAACACAACACAACACACACACAACACCCATAACACAACACAACACCCATAACACAACACAACACCCACAACACAACACAACACCCACAACACAACACAACACCCACAACACTCACCCACACACTATAAACAGTTCAATGGGAAGGGAAGGGAGGAGACAAACTGGTGTATTGGCTCACTATGGCACGCGGGAGGAGGAGGAGGGGGTTTATGGCGCTCTATTATCATGAACTGTTGTGAATGACGGGTGGCAGACTCCTCTAAGTCCCTATAATACTGAACTGGAGGCGGGTGGCAATATTTATGGGGCAGTTACGTGTGTTTGGGGGAGGGGGGTTCAGGTGTAGAGCTTGACAGTACTTACGGCAACTATGGTGAAAGTCTACTATACTATTAATCCATTATCTCTCTCTCTCTAATCCCTCCAGTTTGTCTGTCTGTCACTATTCCTGCTATTAAGTTATCGACTCATTTATTTATTTCTGATGCAGTTCAACACAAAACCCCATCTATTAAAACAGTTCCCTCATACTTCACCCAACCATCACCAAATCCTTATACAAAACATAACATGTCAACGCCTCCACGGAGAACCAAATAGATATATGAGCTAACGAACATTGGCAGCCCATCTCCTCACTTTCACCACCAGCATAACGACAATCTCAATACTATCTACCTTGTCCTGTTTATATCTTCCCTGAATCGTAAACACATTCACCACCACCATGACATTCTCAATACTATCTAACCCCTCCTGTTTATATCTTCCCTGAATCGTAAACGCATTCATCACCACCATGACGACAATCTCAAAGACTCTCTCGTCCTGTTTATATCTTCCCTGAATCGTAAAAACCTACCTGAATTACTAATAAGTATCTTACCTGTGTTTGTGCTTCATTCAGGTGGCCTCTGTCATCTCTGGCTACCGAATATGAAAGACAGAGAGTTGTTAGTTAGGTTATGCATTAGTACAGAATATAAGCACATGTTCAAATAATAAGTAAATCAACATTGCCCGCCTCTTGTCACCAGTCTGTCTCTCTAATTAACACTTTAGTTAGTCTGGTAATATACTGCATATATCATCTGCTTTGGTAAATTAATACTCCACCACACACACCAACAACAAAGGTTAAGTAAAGTAATTTAACTCAGAACAAGTGTAGGGTACCCATCACTCACTAACCATCACTCACTCATTGAAACACTCCCCCAACAATGACTCCCACTCACTAAATAAACTACACGCTGTATTATCATTAATTGCACAGGTTAATTGGCTCTCTTGGTCGTGAAATCCAGCGTCAGTTTGTTTTACCTATACACAGAGTAGAAAGCGAGTTAATGAAGCACAATTTTATGTCAATGGTTTTCTGTTATTAGTATACTGTAAGTGTAATTTCCGACACGCACACAAACATAAAAAGTATTGCAAGGAAAAAACAAAATAACAACCCGATTTTGTAACTCGTATCTACCGACTTCACTTGTGACGACGTGTGTGTGTGTGTGTGTGTGTGTGTATGTACTGACAACACCAGGTCATCCACTTACCTCTCTCTCTACCTAGTGTCACCCCGCTCCAGTGTACCTCTACCAAAGCGGCTATAGGAAAAATACCACCCTAACCTAACCAAGTATTATAGACCGCCCCCTTTCCTCCCATTACTTTTCCAGGAGCTGTGCGACGTGTGGGCGGACGTGGTGGGTGAGGGTGATGGATGGAGGTGGTGGGTTGTGGGGGAGAGTGGTGGGTGAAGGTGATGGGTGAGGTCAGCGTTCTTCACTCACCACAATTTGGTGAACTTTGTACACAAAACAAACTCGTCAGCTAAGATGCCTCCGTTCTTTTATCTAAAGTGCTTAAGTCATGGTAATTAAGGTAAAATTTTAGTTTCGCTCATCCCTTTAATTAGATATTCAAACTACGTTTTTCTAACCTAACCTAATGTAACCTAAACTAACCTTAAGAACTATATTTAACCTAAATTCCTATGATTCCCCACATGACCAAAACTAAAATAATACAGTAATTAAATGCAAGTTATGTGTATACTAAAAGAAAAACGTTGCCAGGAGGATTTTATTCTGAGCCAGATTGAAAGCTAACTCGTAAGATTTCTTCAGTCACAATCATCACAGATTTTTACTTTACAGAGATGATGATAATGATGATGGTAGGTCTTATATGAAGTTAACGTATCTACTGTGTTCATCCAGAAAGTTACGTTGTAGGCAGCTACCAAACAGGGAGGTACTACCGTCTGGGAAGATATTGGAAGCATAATGTGTTGTCTAATGGTAGACCCTGCTGCCATATGTGACCAAGTCCCGGGTTGCTGATCTGACTTTCTGCCTCATTTACACACAATTGCAGGGTCTCATAATTATTATTATTTATAATATTTTCGCCCCCCGGGCGTTGAAGTCGTTCATTAAAAAAGATCTGTGACCGGGTGGGCTAATGCCCGTAAAAAAAATATATATGTATATATATTTTCCTACGTGTAAACATGGATGGAGACACCAACTCAAGTGTTAGTTATACTTACTCTTATCACCACATCTTGTAATTGTTCTAAGGCGACGTCACACTAGCATTTCTTGCGTCATTTTCTTGCACTAATTTTCCTAATGACACACACAAGTAATACCTGTCTTCAACTGTAAACAAAGAGAAGAACACAACTCAAACATATCAGATACTTTTAGGAATATTAAACTTCAATAAAAAAAAGGTCCGCATAACAGTGTATTATTAATGTGATATTGAATACCTTTAATATTAAATTTACTTATTTTACTTTGCGATATATTTTATTTTATTTAAGTGTGGATCTTGACCACACAAATTGTCACGAACTGGCTTGAGGGAGTCACAGCCAGTTATATTAGTACAGGTAGTAGTAATAATAGTAGTGTCCTGGGAAAGATTATTATTCCTGTCGGGATTTATAGCCAGGTTCCGCCCTCGTTGACTAATAGCGTGTCTTCTTTTTTCTTTATTTGTCCTTTGCTTTTGTAATGTGTTTATATCCTCTTAAGTTTTCTTGATATATTCGGTCTCTACATTTTCATAGCCATTCATTATCTTGTAGGCCTCGATTAAGTCTCCTCTCCTCCTCCTCTCTTCCAAATTAGTTTATCCCAGTTTTGTCAGTCCTTCCTCATAAGATAGATCAGTCAGTAATGGTACCACTTTTGTTGCTCTTCTCTGCACTCTCAATACTGTCAATCTCACCTCTGCTATACGGCGTCCACACCTCTACACAATATTCCAAGTGAGGTCAAATGTAGGTTAAATATAGAGTCTTAAATAGTTCTTCATTCTAGGTAAACATTCTCTTAATTCCGAGTGACTTCGCCTTTACAATTGATTTTGTTATATGACTCTTAAACACCAAGTTGTTACAGACCGACTTAAAATAGTCATTTAATACTTCACTTGTATTGTGAATTATTTGTAACAGACTCTTGATTTGTTTTAACTGTTTACATATTTATAAAATAATTTACGATTTCTCTTTAAACTCTTTACTATGAATCCTTCAAAGTTTCTTTTGACTCTTTTTAATGACTTTTGCTGCTTGGTGTCTGTTTTTAATATATTCCTTAACACTATGATTATTCTTATTTGCTAAGCACCTTTTCCATGCACACGCCTTGTTTTAGGTGCTTTGTCAACCACTTTGTTTCACTTTGTTGGACTAGTGTATCATTAACCTTGGTACGCGTTTAAAGACCTGCATTGTTGAAGTGCAATAATAACAGTATAAAAACATCGAGATACACTCAAAGAATATAAAATAAGGAAATATAACTCCTTTAAAGTCATTACTGTATTTTATTTTTAATGGATTGCCACAGCGAGACCGTGGTGCCATCTGATGGCAGAACGATTTATTATCCCAAGAAAACGTGTATAAAATGAGGGCAAACTATGCTGTTTATTGAGCTAAATATTTTTAGCTTCAGTGAAGAGGCTCTCTTGAACATCACAGAACATGTATGGTATAAAATAGTTTAATTGGACTAAATTGACTGCATAAACCATTACTAAAGCAGATATTGATAGGTGTTTTATGAAACTTACGTTATAAGTAATGATTGGGCATCAAACGGAAATATTTATTGTTTTACGTCTTGTTCCTTGGAACAACAAACATACTGTAGTTTCCTTCACTCTTGTGTTCTTATGTCTGTCGTCAAAATGATATAAATTTACATAATACACTTCATTCGATCTCTTTATCTTTCCTTTAGTTATCAAACAAAGACTAACCAAATGACAGCCAAAGATACAAGAGGATATGAGTAACACTCAAGGTAACGATAATACTTTGTGAATGATGAGCGTCTAGGCAGTTATGTTAGTGGTGAGTGACCTCGAGATGTGAGCTCTGACCCCTTTACACTGTCATATCACACATTACCTCTAGTCATGTCACATTAACTATACCCTTGTCACATATTAACAGGATGATAAAATAAGAAATATATCAAAATTAAATAAATATTTAATATATTCTGTACCTTTTCAGTCATAATTGGGTTTTATTTCAAATATAAAACCAGAGTCAATGTTTAAATTCATTTCCAATATTTCTCAGCATTTTCCTGTAAAGTCCTATAAATTACCTCCTTTATGTCTGTATGAATTTTTAACAATATTATATCAATAGAATCAAATTTGTGTTAAGGTAATATTTGTCACCACATGAAACCTCTCAACCAATACTATGAATATTCATTGAGTAATGTTGACTTTGCTGTTGTAACACAAGCTCTTCCTACCTCAGGTGTTGTTTCTGGTGATGAGCGTGGTGGTGGGAGTGATGGGCAAGGCCGTGCATCACCGCCCTACTGGCAGCCCCTACCACCCTACCACTTACAAGCCCCACTATGAGCCCACGCCCATCTACACCCCAGCATATACGCCAAAGCCTACACATACTCCGGCCTATACACCCAAACCCACCTATGCACCACGACCAACCTACTCCCCTTACAAGCCTGAACCACTCTACAAGCCCATCTATACTCCTAAACCTGTCTACACGCCGGAGCCCGTCTACACGCCTAAACCCGTCTACACGCCCGAGCCTGTCTACACTCCTAAGCCCGTCTACACACCCTCGTACAAGCCTGCCCCAGTATACCATGATGGAGTAAGTAGTCTGTGCTGAATACGTTTTCTTATTTAATATACTTTTTCATCTTCTTTACTATTTATTTCATGTTTTCTTCATTGTTTTCTTTTACGGTATTGCCCTTCCTTCTTTTCTAGATACATAACATTATTATTAGCTTAACTTTTGTTCCTTTTATTGTTATTATCGTTATCTTTATTACCATTGCTGTACTGTACTTTGTTATTGACTATCATTTTAACTATTATTGTTATCATCATGTTCTTCTTAAGCAATCTTCCTTGCCTTCTCCTTCCCCCTTTGCTTGTATACACGAGATACCCCTAAAGATTTCCTTATTTCACCTACACTCTATTTTCAGATGATATACTTAAATAAAAACATTTATTACATTCTCTTTCAGGATTTACTAATACATTTTTATTTAGCACAGATTATAAGCATCTTATGCTCATCGTTGGTAAGTGTAAACATACTTAATGGTAAAAGTACTGTACTCGACTTCTTATATTGCTTGTAAAATATCCACAAATAGTTCATAGTTCTCAAGTAATTAGTTTCATCTTTATAACTATTTACATACTGTATACTGGGAAGATATAGTTTTCATGCACTAACTGTTTACTTCTTTTTAATGGAATACAACGCATTTATAAAAGTAAAAAGTGAAACATTTTGTGAATGTCCTCTCTCTCTCCAGCACCTTCTTCAGTTTTCATAATTATCCTTATAGAAAACACTCCAGGCACTGCTTTCTATACTGAGAATTACTACAACTTTTCCACTAAACATTGCCACTTTATAAACCTTGAGTTGTTGTAATTCTCCCTACAGAAGCAACTCTCTCTCTGAAGGTTTGCACCAACTCCCTCACCCACACATGCACCTCTAAAGCTACACTTCACCTAGCACTTATCTTCTACCCTGCTATTACCAATGTCTAAATGAGCATCAATAATATGTTACTAAATATTCTGTCTCCTATAATTAACTGTAACTCTTAAGTACCGTACCTGCTGGAATTATTGCCTCACACCGCTGTGGTTAAACTGTTGCTTAATACCTCCTGGACGGCTATCATGCATTCATCTATACTTAGACTATGTAAGTGCAGCTGATAACTTTAAAAATATATTATTAGTAGCAGGATCTTTTTTATTACAGGTATAGTATTTGAAAAGCTGAATGGCTGAACAGTTGCATCCAAAATACAGTACAGTATTATAGCCTCTTTAACAAGTGTTCTCTACTCTTCAAATTAATCATATACTCTCAACATAACAAGACTTGCTCTCCCTCAGCCTACAAAATACGATTTTGGGTATGGTGTGGCTGACAACTACCACGGCACAAACTTTGGTCACTCAGAAAAGCGAGAGGGCTACCGGACTGAAGGCCAGTACTTTGTGGATCTCCCCGACGGTCGCCGCATGATTGTCAAGTATTACTCTGATGAGACCGGCTATCACCCCACAATCACTTACGAAGGAACGCCGACCTACCCAGAGCACAAGCCAGTATACAAGCCAAGACCCACTTATAAGCCTGAACCAAGCTACAGACATGAACCTGTGTACAAGCCTAGACCAACCTACCATCCTGCAGCACACCATGAACCTCTCTATGGATCACATTATTAAGAAATTATTATTTTTAACTTGTCAACTCTACTAGCCTAGTCTCTCATAACAGTGAAAGATAATAATTATTTAACAATAGAGTTTAGTAACAGTGACAAATGAACACATTCATATCTAACTAAAATAACCCTGGGAGTTGTGACCCTGCCTCATCAGCTGTTCCTACCCTGTGGGGTGGTGTTAAGAAGGGCATCCAGCCATAAAACTTTGCTTCAACATGCATGCACCCATCCCCTGGTCCCAGCTGTATTTTCTGGGTTGACAAACTGGGTTTGTGAAGGTGAGTGGGGATGGGGGGGGAAGACATCCCATTCTTGCTTTACCTAACAATTGCAATCAGGTGATCATGGCTGACCCACACAAGGGTGAAATATGACCATAAACAATGATGATAATATATGTTTTAAATATAATATTGTATTTATTTCTCAGAAAAATCTGATGTAACATTTCTTACATAGTGACTTCACTATTTATATTCTACATTCCTCTAATAAGTTCATTAATCCCTGACTTTCAATCCACACATACTGTATTGATAAGAGTGATTAAACTATCAAAGGTTCATTCATTAATCTTCTGGCATCTGTGCAAAAAGGCTCAAATGTCTGATTAATAGTTTATATCCTACTAAAGTCATCCTTCATATATATGTGAATGTTTAATTTATTGTGTGAACTTAAGGACCAGAGAAGCTTCCCTTGTCTACATCAAAGTATGCAAGTAAAGTTAAATTTCAAAACCAAACTTGTTAATCCTGTGCCTAATTTTACTAAAAACTTACTTCTGCTAAGTTTCGGGTTTAAAACGAATTTTGGCCTTTAAAAAATATCTATACGTAACAGTTTCATTGCTGAACTGAATATTCTTCACAATATCAAACTTTGAGAGATATTTACCAGTACAGTATCTCTGCTGCATGATAACACCCATGCTGCCATACACAATAAACTGTCTAACCCCCTTAACTACAGGAACACCAATTTTAATACAGTACCCCTGTATATTATTTGGCTAACACCAGACAATTTCATTCATGTCAGAGGGAAGCCCAAACACAAGGGGTTAACATCTTATTATTGTAATTGCAATGGAAGAATGTCTGCGTTACAATTAAATAATTTTAAGTTTCATGTCAAAAGATAGGTTGGATGCTGATAGGAACAACAGTACAGTCTGTTTTACTAACACACTAATTTAACTTATCCAACTAATATATTGTACACTACTGTATTAATATTTGAATCATGACAATAAAGTAGGACTCTGGTAGGGTGTGTATGGTACAGCATATATAACAAAGAATGTGAGTCTGAAAGTCTCTGTAATAAAGCAAATCCATATTGTGTCAACTCTATTTATTTCATCTAAAGTAACGAGAATCACAAACTCAATTATATTTAGTACAGGTATATTATATTTCTTCAGGAAAGGTGAACTACACAACACAACTCTCGACAAAATATAACTCTTACTCAGAGATGTTTATCACAATCACATCTAATCTTCCAGGTGAACAAGAGTGGCAGTTTACATACAAACAGACAAGCAAATAATCTCTATACTGTACTATCACATATACAACTACAGTTCTGTACTATCTACTGGTTACTACAGCACTGTAATCCTTGTGGCTATGTATTTTACAAATCTTTGATACAAATCTTATATGAAAACTGACAACAATACAATTACTGTACAGTATCCATAAATTAACTGAAATTCTTTGTAAATTAGCCGATACTCAGCTTAAAAAATTTTAACGTAACTACGCATAAAATCAGAAGCATATGTGCACAGTTACAGACACAGCTGGTGGACACTGTAAACAAAATCAAAGTGCAAGTAATATACAAAGCAAAATAAAAATAGAGAAAGGTCACGTTAAATAAGTGGAATCATGGTATTTAAATACTGCAAATGGTAACCGGGTACTCTATCTAATAAGTGGTATCATGATACTTCTAAATAATTGACATCAAGGTGTCTAAAGTGGTATCATGGTACATCTAAATAAGTGGTATCAAGGACAAGGTATCTAAATAAGTGGTATCATGATACTTCTAAATAAGTGGTATTGTATTATGGTATATCCTCTGTAGTTGAGATTTTCACCCAATCTTCCTTATGAGAGAGGAGAGTGTTAGCACGGAAGGTGGCCAAGGCCCCTACACACGAGACAAATATCATAAGGGGCATCATAGAAGACCATCCAAGCCATGCTGTCACCAAAGACACGAGCGGGCCCTCCAGCACAGTACCCAGGGACCCCATACCATTCACTACCCCTGTCACTGCCGACGCTGCGCCTCCTTCACGCTCGCCAATGTCAGAAGATACCGAGCCACACAGAAGAATGTCGGGGCCGCAGTTGAAAGCACCAGCAAGAGCCAGGAATATTACATGGAAAATTGGGCCCCAAGACACTGTGACCATAAATCCTAAAAGAACTAGAGCAGATCCAGAAATAGCTAAAGCACTTGCTAGTATGGCTCGACCCCCCATCCAACGATCCACCACTATGCCAACAAATGCACTCCCTACTGCACCGCCTATTTCAAAAGCGGTGGATGCCAAGCCAGCATTGACTTGTGAGTAATTAAGTGAACGTAGGAAATAGAGAGGGAGCCAAAACATGAGAGCATAACGTACAAACTTGACACAGAACATGGCTAAGGACACCTCTGGAACAAGACCTATTCTCCATACTGAATACATGGACATACCTTGTGGGCTTTTTTTGTTGAGTGGCTTCTGCTCATTAACTATCCGACCTGGCACTACCAAGCCCCTTTCATCTGGGTTTCTACCTAATATTAACACCATGACTCCCAAGATGACTACTATCACAGCTGGAGGCACAAATACACCACGCCAACCATAAACAGCCTGTAGGTATATTGTCAGACCTGTAGCAGCCATTCCACAAGCAAAGATACAAGTGCCAAATAATCCAAACACTGAATTTCGTGAGGCATCCGAAAACCAGCAGGCCAAGAGAGAACAGCATGCTGGCCAACACAGTGCTTGGCTGGCTCCACTGAAAGCCAATAGCACAAGGAAGGAGGTAAAGGACTGGCATACAGTCATGGGAGCTGTAGCAGCAGCAGCAAGAATCAGACCTCCTGCTAGGGTTATACGTGACCCTATGCGGTCACCTAGAGACCCAAGAGTTAGGGAGATTCCAGCATATGGTAACAGCAGTGCTGAATCCAACCAGCCAAGGTTGGCTGAACTTACATTGAATGCAACCTCTAAGTCTGCCTTGATCACCCCAAGTGGCTTTCGCAGAAAGTATGTTGAACCATAAGCCAACCACAATAGTCCAAACACCACAGACTGCCAGAACTTTAAATGAAACCCACCCATTTTCATTATGAGGATGTGCAGTACTGTATCTACTTATGTTAATAGGTCATTAGTCTTCATTTATAACAATCATACATTCATCTTGAGACAAAAATTTCTAAATTTCTTCTGAAACTGCAACAATACAAAGTCACATACGTAGACGAATTCATCACATGAATGACTCCGCTTCATAACAAGCTTCATGAAGGCATGCGAAAATTCTGGTCATAAAGAGCCGTAAGAACTCCTTTGGTGACACTGCTGGTGAGTGTGGGAGTGGTGTCGTTGTGTGTTGTTAAGTAAGGGTCACGGGGGTAGACAAGTACTGGCTGGTGAGATGGACTTCCTTCATACCCACTATCATCACATCTGCAAAACAAGAAATAAAATGCAGTATTCAACAAAACTGTGAAACTATATTACACAGCTGGAATATGAATCCATAAATTATCATACATGTCCAGATATCAGTCACATACAGTATACTAGCAAACTTATCTCCATGAGAAAAGAAATGAAAATGATGTACATTAACAGAGCAGCAGCAGCCATTTTTCTATTTTTGTTGTTAGAATTCAATAAATGCAATAAAAGGCCGTATATTTTCACAAACGTTTTTTTTGTTGCATATGTGTACTACTTACAAAATAATACAACAATGAATAAATCTAAAGTTCACTTAAAATTTATTTTATTGCGTGTATCCTATAAACTCCAATTACGTAAACAATGGTGTTAAATGGCAAAAAATAAAGACAAGATTGAGCCACGGAGGGGGGGAATTGCTTTTAATTTACGAGTCTCTCATTTACACAACCACCTTCAAGAACGTAGCTATGGCTTAAACCAAGAAGCCGCTGTCATCTTAGTCTCAACACTGGTGGTTACTGCTAGCTGATGTCATAAAGGTGGTATTAATATGATGATAACTCAGTCATCCAAATATCATCATCGCCAACATTAACGTTTTATGGTCATTATCCACACTTGAGTGGGTGAGCAGTAGTAATTATGACAGCTATTGGGTAAATCAAAACCGTGATGTCCCCTACCACTGCTCACCACCACACACCCAGAGTGCCAGGGGATGGATAAAGCTCATTTCACTTGAAGATTAGACACCCCCAGCTCATTTCACTTGAAGATTAGACACCCCAGCTCATTTCACTTGAAGATTAGACACCCCAGCTCATTTCACTTCAAGATTAGACACCCCAGCTCATTTCACTTCAAGATTAGACACCCCAGCTCATTTCACTTGAAGACTAACCGCCCTAATGCTTTCTGGGAAGATTAAGTTAGGTTAGTTTGGATTAGGTTAAGTTACGTTAAGCTGTGGTGTCTAATATTCAGGTAATCCAAAGCTACTGACAATGACTGTACTGAATGTTCTAAAACCAATTACATTTATTTTGTATTTATTTCACAATTATGATGAACAAAAATCTACTTGATAAAATTTAATGAAAAAATAACAAGGCAACAAGAGAGATCATGATGACAAAAAGTCCAGATGGCCCAAAAATGTTCATAATCTTGCAAAAAAAATGAAGAATTGTGGCTATTGACCTCAGTGCTTGAAAAAAAGACAACACGTCACTGAGATGTGTACAGAGTGAGGGCGTGTGTATACGTGGCTTAAGCATGTGCAAGAGCGAACGTGGTTATGAGTGGCAGCCTGTCACCGTCGCATGTGCTCGGTTTTTGTGACTACAGTACATGATGTAACAGACAGGTGTAGTGGCTTTGAAAACCCTTAAAATACATTAAGAGTAAATCTGTCGACATGAATGCACTCTTTTAAAGCTATATTGAGTCACCAACAAGAAGTTCGTTTATTTACAAGGTGATAATCAATTGAATTTGTAAATACTCTTTGTCCAATAATCTTTCCGTGTCTAATACTAATAAGGTCCACCCTTTTTGATAATCGATAATACATTAGTTATGCAATACCCCAGCTAGTACACTCGCTGGGGTAGTGTATTGGTGTATCTCGGCACAGATAACCTACAGATAACCTGAGCTCGTGATACTTTGAATTAGACAAGATGAAAATTAGGCAAGTGGTGGGGGAAGCCTGACCACCATGACCACATAACGTAACTCAAGGATCAACTATAAGTCTTAACTGTCACTTCCATGTGAAAATTACATTAATTATGGTTCATTTATTCAACACTAAGCTGTTAGTTCGGGAGCTTGGAAAATAACCGGATTCTAGAACTGGATGAACTAGCTCAGCACAAACACACGCACAAAAATGCCAGCATGAATTAGTGCGGCTAATAAATTACCCCAAACTCTGACAAATACGATCCATCATTAAATTACTGAAATGTATTGAAAAAATTCTACCAGTATGTGAACTTAATAGGAACATAGGAGGAAATAAAGCGACGGAATATAAATATATATGAGGCGTATTTATGACTTGTCAGGTGTGGTTATGGGGTAGACCACAACACAGTCACAGGATCACTAAGTAGACAAAACAGTGAACAAATATTCACTCATACATCTGCCCCACCTGTATCTGTAACTTCCCAACGTGTTAATGATGATACTTGGTAACTTTCGTAATGTAAATTCAGTTTTCCACACAAGTGTTGCCAGTCGGCACTAAATACGCTAATGAGTGTAGGTAGTGATTACGACGAACAACCTTAAAATATTTGGTTAGAAGCAGCGGATTAAAAAAGTCAATTAGTATACAGTTTGATTAAGTTATCACTACCCAAGGTTTCCACTTACCATTTTATACCAATCAATTTTCCATCTAAGTAATGTATACAGTCGTGAACACAAGTCCTGTCTCGTCTCCCGCTGCTTCACCAACCCTGAGATCAGACTCGTGGGTCCCAAAACAGTAAACACTGATGTATTATTCTGTGTACGCAGTCTCACTCAAGATTCTTCGTACACTGCTGGAGACAGCTGGCAACTCAAGGCCGCTTGTTTACTATATTACGTAGTATATAATACAAAACAGCAAAGCCCTACCATTAAATTAAGCAACGGGGAATTAAGTAACCAAACAGCAATCACTTTTAAATTTATTCATAATTTTTCCACGTACTATACTAAACAAACGGCCTTGAGTTGCCAGCTGTCTCCAGCAGTGTTCCAAGAATCTTGAACGAGACTGTACATAACCTGTTTAGTAATAACCTAATATCAGGTATAAAACAACGCAACACTTCCTTATACCGTGATTATGTATCGGGTTAACTATTGTATTCAATTACTTTACTTAATACGAAAAAGTAAAAGTGTCTGATCTATATTCTGAATGATAACACGTGTGGGTAAACTAATATTATATCTTGCTCCCGGACACAGAGGATCATCACACGAGTTATGTCACAACGGAAAGCCTTAAAATATTTCCTGGGATCATGTGAAGATTAGGGACCCTTCACTTCATGATTACACTCCCAATCAACTTGAGAGGAGCGTTGGGTTGGGTTAAGTTAGATTAAGTGAGGTTACATTAGATTCAGTTCGGTTAAGATGTTAGATTAGCTTAGGTTAGCAAGTTTAATCATCTGGCGAAATAAGCTAAGGTGTTTAATCTTCACGTGATCTATTTCATTATCTTCAATATGCGTTTATCCGAGGCGCATGATGTACTGTACATGGCAGAGAAGGGTGTTGATCCAAGAGATTAGTGAATCACAATGTACGTGGCAGTGTCGGTCAATGAGTCACACTGTACGTGGCAGTGTCGGTTAGGTGAGTCACACTGTACGTGGCAGTGTCAGTCACGTGAGCAGACTGTATACGTGGCAGTGTCGGTCAGGTGGGTCACACTGTACGTGGCAGTGTCAATAAAGTGAATCACACAGTTGTGTCAAATGAGTCACATAATGTATGCGGCCAGTAATAAAGTGGCACATATTCCTTTCCTGCTCATAAAACAAACGGGAAAAGATAAGCAGATAATCTCCCCGCTGATGAGTGTACTTGAAGACACAAAAAAAATGTATACTAATGTTGAAAAATGAACGCTGTAAAATGGATTCGAGGGTCGAGGATTTTTTTCTGCATCACCATAAAGTTCCCACGAAAAATGACCTATCTCTTCACTTGGTTCAATAGAGAAAAGTGTAAATAATTCTAGTTATCAGAGCTACGAAAGCAAGCTTCTGTTTCCGTGGACTTACAGAACCTGTTCAGTGATTCATCAGTACATCACATATTCCTAAGTCACATTCGTTGTCAAACTAGCTTAATAAAAGATTGACAAAAGCTGAGTATAAGAATAACAAAGTTCAATGAGAAACACACACTCTTAAACATACCAACCACGTTATCTCACCAACACGTTGCGGGGTAGTTGGATCCTGACAGTCTGTGGGAACTGTATGCAGCTAGCAGGTGTTTCGCCACACTTGTTCTCCACACAAGTGTTTGCCAGAATACTGTCATTTTCACCTGTATGGTAAAGAGGTGGAGAACACACACCACCGGCGTGAGCGTCTGGTTTTATCCTACTGGCTGGCTACCCACCCGCAAGAAATGAAACAGGGCTACCCCCCCCCCCCTTTCAGCCCCACGCCCCACACAAACACTACTATATCCAGTCTTTAATACGTTATGTTACGCTCACCTTTAACATATACGTTATTGTCAGTCACAGTCTTAAATCTATATAAAAAAATTGGTAAACAGGTCAAGCTAAAGAAAGTAATCACACTAAGTATTTTACAGAGACCAATCAAAATAAAACCTGGCGACAACAAACAAGATATTCTCACTCCTGGCTATCGATCACCAAATTGCTGGCAACAATAATAAACATAACATTCAGTCAGCAGCAGGATATACAGTGCAGTAATACCCTTCACTTTACACCAACAAGCCTCGACACAAACTTACTTTACAATCACCACCACAACCTAACATAATTTAACTTACACATAAATCAACAGCACCAAACAAAACCTTGTAATACGACTAACAGCTAGGAACTGTCTGGTACAATGTTCTCGCACGAATATAATACAAAATATAAACAACACTAATTATTAATGTGTTGTGAAGCAGCCACCCGCGGAAATGATACTTAAACTGTACTGATAGCTTACTGGTGGGTGAACCAACAGTGCACACCACGGTGCAATGCTACAGTTTGTTGTTAAGTTTCAAGGCAGCCTGTTTCTTACTGGCTCATTTTTGTTAATAAAATATTGAAACTAATAATACATAGAGTAACAAACTATATCCTCCACACTCAAGGTTCAGCTAAGACGAGGATGTATACTATACCATGTATCTGTTACCCCCCCATACAAGCGGGAGGTTTGGATCCAAAAATGGCGCGGCTTGCCAGCCGCTCTCCGCGTAATGGGGTTCACGACCGCAGAATGTGAAAATGTTAGGTTCTGGCAAGGCACCGCGTAATAGGAGGACCAACTGTATGGTAGATAAGGGGATACCTGTATAATATATATATAGGAATTATCTAACTTCATTCAATACAGTACAGTACTAGACCATTTCATTTATTAGCAATGTGATTTTTTCCACAGTCTGCCTCTGCATGCTAACACCATGATAAGAACACAAAATAAATCATACCTTAAACCTGGGTTCATATAATTGACAACTAAAGGAAGGTTTTAACTTTCATGATGTGTTATTTGTTCAAAAGGACTGAAAAATAACTCAATGAAGTCTGCAAAACTCAAACACCATTTTTTTAAACTTCATCCTGGAGCGGCAAATAAAACTATGGACTAAATGAAGCTGGTTAGAAAAAAGCCAGACTAGGTGCTGAGTGATCATTCCACCAGCAAAACAAAAGCATTAGGGAGGCATTGTATGAAGCATTACTATTGGGAGACCTATATCAAGCTTTGCTTCATGTCTACTGTTTGTCTGCTGTTTGATGAGACCAGTTGTGCCAAGGTCAGGCAGGTGTCACTGTCAAATGATAATGCGAAATAGCGAATCTGTGAGATGCCAGAAGACATTCTTAATCAAATGGTGAGAAAAATCAAGCAGTCAGATATAGCTTCTTGTTCTCAGTTTCTGGAGTTTGTCCGACATCAAAATAAACACTCGATCGAAGAAGCACATTAGAAACAAGACATTCTCTCATAAATACTTTTAAACAATAATTTACTGTACTGTACTTACTCTTGATGTGGAGGCTGGTAATTGTGCACTTGCAAGAATGCTAATAATGCAGGTGGAGTTGCCTGAAGTAGTAGAGTCGTATGCAACCAGAGTTCTAAGCCTGCCCGACGAGTCTCCAACACTTTGGGCGTTGTGTTCCGAAGACGTTTAGGAGGAAATTCTGAAGTTGGATAGACCTTTCGCAACTGAAAAGGAGAGAGATACAATAATAAGTAAGTAGAGTTGTATCAATAGTTTGCTTTCTGTCAGTAACAATAGTAACTCATGAAAGTACAGTACAGTACTATATACAATAATTTTGGGTCAGTCATGTGTACTCTAATATTAGTCGGGAGTCCTGAACACCATCTATGGTGAAAGAAGAAAAAAACCTGGGTTACATGCAATTTAATTCTCACAGTATTAAGCCATTTCTGTACCAAAATGCTGTAGACACATCAGCAACTCAGTGAAAATTACTTACAGTGGAATTAATATTTTTTTACTGACTCCACAACATACCAGAAAATGTTTATATAAACTATGCTCTTACCTGCCAGAAACACTTAGCTGGATGAATGGATGGACAGATGGAAGAACACAAAGATGGATGGTTAATAAAACATAAAACCTGCCAATTGTAATACAGTAAGAGAATAAAGACTATAGACTGAAGTATAAAATTACATTTCATGACAAAGAAGATGAGAATCACAGACACAAAAGACCTACGAGGCAGAGATAGTGACTTGTCAGAACAGTGTCAATTCCAGCTACTGTACTATATTTGTCCAGGTAAATCATGGGTATTAAACAAAATTCCAACACTGATCCAGAAGTGCTTTCAGTAGTCAATGAGTCAACAGGTACTTATGCTAGGCTGAACTTCTCAACTCATTTTCTTGACTATATTCCTCAGTCATAAAATTTGTTTCCTTTTACTATACGTACAGTATTTTGCCGCACATCAGAAAATCCAACAAAGGAAGAGAGAGAGTTTTTAGGTTTACCGTATCTTCCTTTTAGTCAGAGAATGACACGATTTCTTATTTCAATCCTCTATATTATGGCCTACGGGTCACTTGAAGAGACAAGACTATATACAGTAACAAACAAAACTCGAGGAAAAAACAGATAAATCAATATATTTTATTTTATTTCTTTTTGGCTAAGACAGTCAGCAGGAGATCTCATACTGCTTACTGAAACATAAGGCTCTGCAACATTCAAAAAAAATTTCATCTTTATTTCCGTGTAAATCCCTGTTTTGAATTCATATCTAAGAGCATATTAGATTCAATATAGAGAGCTGACTACTGGCTATAGAGAACCAGTCAGCTTTGTTCCGAGCCTAATTAGCATCCTCAAGGGAATTGCAACAGCTTATTCCGTTTTTGGTAGTTGTTCCCACTGCTGTACACCATGGTTTGTTCCTCAGAGTCATCTCACAACTATGGTTGATATTGCTCACCGTATAAACTTAAAAATACTTCTTGTTTAATAAGTCTGCTGTAAATATCTAAAAAGTACAGTACGGTACAGTATGCAGTGACTGAAATGCTGGATGAACTTTTCTATATAGTAATACTGTACTGTACTTAAATTACCATTCAGAGAACTACTATATTTGTGAGATGGTTCCTTGGATCTACAGTAATTATGCATAATGAACTATCTGGCTCATACTGTACCTCCTTGTAAAGACTGTGGAATGCGGAGTATCTTTTCTCTATCTTGTGAACACGCCCCACATAGCAAACTTCTAGGACGTAGACATAATGGCTCCTGCCACCTTCGCCCTCGACCTGACGGTAGCGGGGGATGTATGCTCGTATCATTCCAGGTGTGTTCTGAAATATTTTATGGTTAAAAATTAGTCCAGTTTTATACTGTCAAATATTAAAATGTTGCCTTTTAAAAAATAAGGAGTGCATAAATAGCAACTATATTATCTGCCTTATATTAGTAAAAAGAAAATAATTATCACAAATATTAAAAAATGAAGACCATGTATTAAATCTCATTCTCTGGCTGATGAAATAAATAAAGAGCCAACCAATCTCACAGGTGCACAGTGCTTAACAATTGGATACACTCGTCCTTCCTCCGTTGTGTCATATCTTCCGACACAAAATCGTAAAGAAACTTTT
This sequence comes from Homarus gammarus, assembly GCA_958450375.1. Taxonomy (NCBI): domain Eukaryota; kingdom Metazoa; phylum Arthropoda; class Malacostraca; order Decapoda; family Nephropidae; genus Homarus; species Homarus gammarus. Next base: position 890,485 of record CAUDMG010001926.1, read on the forward strand.
TGGAGCACGTGTACATTATCCCAATATATATTCAGATTATGTTTCCCGCTGCCAAACTCAGCACACTTACGGATGGTGGCAGGTTCCGACAGACGAGTACCTAACAATGGTAAACTTCATAGGCCCATAAATCTAGTCATTGGAATTTTATATATATTTTGTACCAAGTAACAAGTGTCTTCTCTATAGTAATGGATAAAAGCAATTTCTATAGATTATCAGCATAATAATTAAACAAAGCCTAGTGTCTAATGACTCACCAGCTGAACATTGTAAATATTACACAGGAGATAAAAAACAGGATATTGCATTTGAAAACAAACAAAAAATTAAAATAAAATAAAAGCAAAATTAAATGTGAGTAAAGAGTCTGGGCAAGAATTACGTCGCCCAGAGCCTCACACCGACAATTCCAAACCTATAATTATTGAGTTAGCACATTAGCGGCTGTGGGAATTTTTCTAGGGTGGCTCTGAGCGATAATCAAAGGACCAAGCCACAACAAATGATGGTGATAAAAGCAAGGGGAGTGTGGACATGATGCGATGGACCCCACACCATACTAGACACCCTGAACTCTCACTTTCACTCCAGCTGATTCTTACATATTTCTTTGTAATAAAAGTTTATGCTCATGAATAGAGCAATCTGAAATACAGTACAGTATCAGTTTGCATACTGATGTAGGCAGGATTCAGTAAGGCAGTTAGGTAGTACAATACATGTACAGTACTGTACAGCATTTGTAGAGTACAGTCAGTATCTGTTTCAAGAGCAAACCATACATTTTTATAATTATCACACCATATTTTATTTTAAATACACACGACCTCTTGGCCTACAGATATTAGTTTTGAATGGTGACTATAATGTACAGTGGAAACTGGTTGGGGCATAAGCTGTTAAACTGCATCTATATACTGTACTGTAGTTAAACTTTGGCCATTCTTAGAGGTCATTTATTTTTCCATGATCGGTGTGCCAGTTGCATAGTTAGCAGCAGACAACCTTAAAGGACCCCCAAAAGTGAAGTCACTCTGGAGCTGTGGTTTTGAAAGACTCTTTGGAGAAAAAAAAAGGAAACCACATTTGTCTTTCTAGATTCATAGAGTAATGTATTAATATCCCCCCAAATTTGTACATACAGTATACAGTATTATAGTTTCTACTCATGTCAATAAGGAGCATGATAATGACATCTGGTAACTTCCTGAGGTATGCTGCATTAATTCTTAAGCAACAACACATATTTTCTTTGTTTTACCCTCAGCCTACATACAGTACAGTTTGTGAACCTTTGTGCAGCTTGTACATACACACTAAGGGTTAAGAACATTGTATGTATAAGAAAATCTAAAAGGAAAATCAACTGCTAAAGCTACACAAATGAATAATAATAAATTCATGCAGAAGCCCTATGCGACTAGATGCAATGCAAAACTTTATGCTCTTGTGCTGTACGGACTGATGCAGAAGCAACACAATGGTGGAAATAAAAACATACAAAGACGCTAAGTTCTCAGACCTTAAGACCCTTTGAAAGGTCAATTTAAAAATGCTCTACAACTACAGTAGTTGCCTGGTGTTTATGGTAACAAAGGTTTGGGGAGAGGACAGCTAACTAACAGTAAAGTGCACGGTTAATGTGACTGAGAAAGCCCAAGAGGGTGTGAGACTACTGAGAGGTGCATGCATGTTTGAGTATCCATAGCTCAGTGTTCACCTCATAAGCAAATGGCCATAAATTCTATTCTTGGCCTAAAAGGAGGATTGGGTTCCTTTCATACCCCTGTAGTCAGTAATAAAATAAGTAAACTATTGGGTGCTCCGGCCAATGATGCATCCGGCCAAAAGTGTGGGGTAACCTATTACCATGTAGTGACAAAGCAACAGCTGTTATCTTGGCAAGAAAAGGTGCACAAGGAATTTTTTTTAGGAGTGTGTGTAAGCGAAGCGGAACTGGAGAGAAATTAGGCTTTAAACTGGGTAGCCTGCTGTCATGGGCAAATGTAGCTATAGACAGCAACTTCAATACTAAGTACAAGCTACATAGCTCACTAGGCTACAGAGAACAGTACTCGTCTGATTTACCTGTGACACACTGGATGTACAGTACAGTATCTAGTTCTGCCTACATGTGAATGCGACCAGGAGCTGAACCTTATCACAATGACTATACAGTACTGCGATCTAATGATTTAACTCCTAGAAACTTTACCTGAAATTTAAGACATAAAGCTTGAAACATTATAAAGCATAAGACAATATATATATATATATACACACAGTGGCTATACTGCTAACTTCTATATAAAGCATATATAATACCTTATGTTAATACTACAGGTACAATTTAATCAAGGTACAGCAGTAATTGATACAGTAATTAACATATACAAAACAGGAAATTTTTACCTAAAACTGAAAACCTCGTCAGTTTTCCTGTACTAACTCTCAACTCATGGGAGATAGCCTTCATATGTGATAAATTAATAAAAAATGTTAAAACTATCAAGTACAGTACATGTATATCACTAACTCAGGTAAATCAATTATCAGTTTTAGACCAGAATTTTTTTTTTTTACTGTCACAAAATCTTAAGTTAATCCAGGTGATAAAAAGTGTAGCCATCTGTTAGTTAATATGGTAGGAAGTTCAATTAGTGAAGCCGATAAGTAGTTAGAGTAGTTAGGTTGTATTAATGACCTGGTCCTACCTTGTTAACTCTCCCACTAACCTCTGTTACCTCCCAAGTTACAATAACAAAATATATTATTCTCACCAACTATAGAAAGTCATTAAAATACTATTAAAGTTAAATTATTATATTTTAGTATTTTATATATATATATTACTTATATTATTTAAAGGTAAATTGATAATTTTTGTAATATATTTCAGATTTATTTTAACCATCATAGAAAATGTAATTTGTTGGACTTTAGAGAAAACTATACAATAAATGGTCTCTTAAAGGGGGGCCTTAACAAAACTTATAATTAATTACTTTACTTAATAATAATATGGTTTCTAACTGCAGGGGGGGGGGGGTGGCCTGGGAGTCTGACCCCTCCTTTATCATCACAAAATTCCAATACTTTTTATTTAATACAGTATTATACTTAGGCTTTTTTGTAAAGTAATATATAATAGTAATTCTAATATCAAGTGCAGATGGTTTTAAATGGCCTTGAAATGCCCATGATATTGGTCAGGTTTAAAAAAATTTCCCCCCCCCCCCCCCCCCCAGCTGAGTGGGCTCTGTGCTCCCCCACCCATATTTCTTGGACCTTCCCCCCTTTTGATATTCCTAGATCCGCCCCTGAGCTGGAGCTATACACTTCTATATCCAGCTTTTAATCTGTTTCTTCTATGCTACTTGACGCCATAGCTGGAGGAATAATGGTTCTCTAAGACACAAAAGCTAGACCAACCCGCCTATCATATTTTGGTCTGTTCTTTGCTACGAACTTTATTTTCTAATACTAGTAAAGCTGTCAAGTGTTATTATAACAGGAAATATGTGATGTTTGGTATAGTCACACTTGATAACAACCTTCTGATTTCACTTGTGTGTAGGGTCCCAGTGTTTCTCAAACTGGGGGCCTTGGCCCCCAAGGGGGTCACGGCAAGATTTTAGGGGGTCCATGGCAGGCTAGTGTAAATAGTATATGTTTGGAGAAGATGTGGAAACTCTGATTCAACTTTTTTTTTGTTACTTTGCCTTGTTAGGGGAAAAAATCTTTTTTTTTGTCATTGTGTGTAATCATAATACCCATGCGGCACAGTTTACACAGTATGGTGCACGATTCTAGTTCCTATTCAGACGAATTCCTTGATCTTAGAACGATTCTGCTGCCAGAGACCTCTATGAAGAAAAATCTCTGACTGTATTCTGATGCTCACTGTATCAGCCCCAGGCCAGTGGAAGTTGTTTGGACATACTTCCTAGCCCCCATTAGTCCCTGTTCACCTAGCAGTACAGTAGGTACCTGGTGTAAGTCGAAAGTTGCGAATTGGTATTCAGGAAAAGTTGTTGGAGCTTCCAATAACTTGATGACATAAACCACTGACTCTTCAGGCTTCTGCGCCCTTAACTCATGAGACATAAAGGCAAGCAGAAGTAAAATAGTTGTAATGGATATTTTATCTTACCACATCTAAAACAACTATCATTTTGTTTTATGTTTAAAATTTTTAGTCTCTGATTTGTTGGTAGAGTTTCATGAATATACTGTACCTATACTGAAGCCTCTCTGGTGATACCTATACTGAAGCCTCTCTGGTGATACCTATACTGAAGCCTCTCTGGTGAGGATCCATACACAGTATATATATGTAATATTTTCCCAAATAAAAGACTATTTAAACAGCGGATACTTTTTTTCAACTTCTGGTTTAGTCCATGTCATTAACATATTGTATATTAGGTTAGGTTAGTTATTTATTATATTAAATTAGCGTTAATATAATGAGACGAGGGTGACGATATACTTTTCAAGCATATTTTTATATATAACAACGGTGTTTCTGTCCATTATTACTCTGGGTTAAGATTCGGAACTTCATATTCATGTAGGGAGATAGAGTAAAAACAGATATTTTTGTTCTATTACATTTCCGTCACAGGTTTATGGTTTAGAGTATTATGGGCGGGAAAAACGGCTTCCATGACAGCCTCCTCGGGTGTGTTCCGCCAATCACCGAGAGTCTTGGTGTCACGTGACTCTGTTCCACCAATCAGCGTTGCTCTAGGCGTCAAGATAAGAAGCCTTGGTTATGGCGGTCACCAAGAAGGAATCTCCTCACTCTGGCTTGTGTTTTTTGTTTTTCTGGGTTTAAGGGCAAAGGATACCTGATGTTATAGTTGATATCAAAAGCTGGGTGATTAATGCTAGTAATAAGAAGCTCTGTACGTGTTCCAAGCCTCTACCATCTGTTAATTAAGGTAAGTCTTTAAGTCTCTGGTTCTTAGGTGTCATTTTTTTTTGCGTGTTTTTACCCAACAATTTCCCTCTACTTCAAAGCTGTTGGTAATTAGGGGTGGGGGGTGTCATATACGACGGAAATTAACAATATAACCCTAATTTTACTGGTAGTTTCCGTGGTCAAAGTTTTTCTGAATCTTTATCTTTACTCTAAAACAAGGAATATTTACCTCGTGTATCCAAGGATTATTCATTTTGCCGTTAATACATAAGTAACTCCTTGTCTATGTCATCCACCTTGAGAACTAATACATGACTTCGTTCGTTTAGTTTACACAGTGGATATTTTACCGTGACCAGCTAAGTTCCTACTAACGCTATTTTACCGTGAGTGCCCATTGATTGATAGGTACTTCCCCTGGCTAGGAAGTTAGGTAAGGTAGGTTTCTTTGGTTAGTTAGGTCAGGTTCCATTGATTAGGTTGAACTAAATGTTGCCTCTTTTATAATAATAAATTTCCATGTATAACAGAAATTTGGTTAGTAGTGTTTATAGCTACACAATGATTGATTCACTGAGGAATAAATGCCATATGCCGTCAGGGTCACGGTCAAATACAGTCCTCGCGTTGTTCGCCGGGAATGGACGATTAGCCAATCAGCGCTTTCATGGTAAAATAGCGCTAGAAGGAACTTACCGGTTACGGGAAAATATCCTCTGCCTTTAGTTTATATTAACACGTTACTGTAGGTTGTGCTAGTTCAGTTTGTATAGAGCTAGAAGAGCACATGCATACGGGACTTTGGTATTATTAAATATTTCCGTTTAACGACCATTCTTTACTTAAAATGTAAGTTTTCATAAAGTACCTATCTATATCTACTTTAATAATGGTTTATAGATAATTTAGTCCAATTAAAGTATTTTATACTGTACTTGTTCTATGGTGTTTATGAGTACCTCCTATGGGGCAAAGAAAAATGTAGCTCAATAAATAATATAGTTTACCCTCATTTTACAGATGTTTTCCTTGGAAAGTTGGTCGTTCTGCCATCAGGTGGCCCTCGTTGTGGCTGTGGTAACTTGAAAATAATAGTTTTAAGGGAGAGTTATACTTGCTTATTGGATGTTCCTTGCTGTAGGTTTAGCTTCAAACTTGTCATACACGAGCATTTACTATTAGATCTTGTGATTTTATATTTATTTATTTATATTTCGTCTAGTATACAAATATGTTAAACTCACTCAAAAATGAAAAGGTAAGAGCCTGAGAATGTTTATTGCAGCCTTGGAGACCCCAGTCACGTGGTTTAGTTCCGTGCCTTTGAGCTGTGTGGACAGACCCCAAGGCTTGCAGCTTGCCTGAAGGATCGCGTGATTCTTGCAGTTCCGGGAGATGGTAGCAGTAAACACACCTTATGTACTTGTAGTTACCATTGTACTGACATTTTTTACGAGAAAACAACAGGCAGTGTGGATTACCTGAAGAATTTCCACCCCAACCTATTTCACCTAAAGATTAACATGCTAACCTAACATAACCTCATCACCCAAATCAGGACTTAGGACGGATTATGTTATTTTCCTCTAGTTTGATATTTAGAGACGGCCTTTTATTATTAATATTTTATTCGTGTGTGGGTGGGTGGGGTATATGTTACACTAAATATGAATAATTGCGGATTAGCGATAATTTCTCTATTTTTCTCCCTTGGAAACTTACGACTGGCCATATACGATGATGCTAATCTCCAAAATACATATAAATGAATAACTTCTCACAGAATCTTACCCAACCTAACTTAACCAAACCTTACCTAACCTATTCTACTTTAGATATAATTAGTTTAATTTATGATGGTAAACAATATCTTAGATGAAACAGCAAATTTTATCGTTTACCAATTAGTTTTCATCGTTAGGCAATAAAACTAAAAGACTACATGGGTCTTGTTTAAGCTTGAAATATAACGTCTTTGTTGTCGGTCTTAACGATGTTTCTGATTACACTGAATATCACCACAACCTTCTGTGGGAACTACGCATTACCCTATCTGATTACTGGCATGTTATTCACGACAATGGTACAGTACACGTCAGGCGAGGATTGGGTATTTGTTTCTTTTGTATAGATATGACAAGTCACATGTTGAATAGGGTGGAGTCTCCGGTGGCGTCCAGTGTGTTGTGGTGACGAATGGACTACGTGGCCTTTGTTGTCACTAGGATGAGGTGTTCCCTGTATGGAAGCTAGTCGTTTCCCCGTCACCACCAGCTATAGTCTGACCGGTTTCCTGTCCCCTCTGGTTAGGTTAGGTTAAGTTAGTGGTGTGTTGGGTTAGGGGAATCGTCCAGTAGATGACAGGGAACCGCCCGGTCAGCCCGGCTTGTATTTGAATTTTCAGATTTCACACTTATTTTCCTCCATTTCACGATAAAGGCGCCTATCAAGTTACGAATCTCAATTCAGTACAGTATTGTCACCAACTGTGCCCGCCGTCTGTGTCGCTACCAGCATGACGCGCCATGTCTACAATCTGAGAGAAATTTCAAATTACTGTGTAAGTTTTGAGACTGGGCCCTCGGGTGTCTGCTTCACGTTGTCTGAACCTCCTCCCACGCCCCACAGCACCATAGCTCGCCATCTGCGTCACCCCAGGCGGTACAGCTCTGAAATGCAGCAGTAACTCCCACCGCTTTCTCCAACCACCCATTTCGATGCTTTTATACCTAGCGTTAAAAGTAATATATCATCTGCTTAATAACAGCAGAGTTTCACACTCTGGCGGCCAAAAGAAACAGTGAAAACCACGTAAATATCCTTCGAGATTGATGACGGAAGTAGTGCAGTGCCGTCAGCCTCGCCTGGCCTGGGGGCGGGTAAAGGCAGGTGCCACAAACACGCGGTTAATGTTTATTGCTGTCACCACAAACTCGTCAGATATGTATAGCAAGGTTGTGTGTGTATGTGCAGTTACCTTTCCCTCGCGATACTTCCTACTGTCTCCTTGAGTCGACATTCTTTCCATATTTGTTGTGCATTATAATTTTCAGTCTATTATAGGCTGTTTAACTGGGAATGTTAGCGTGGTTCGTAGCCTCCCTTGACACCTCCTGAACACTTTCTCCTCTCACCTTGTGTGGTTCCTGTTTTATTATACTTTGTTATTGGCCCGCCTGTCTATCCAGACTGACAAGCTTTTTTTCCGTTTGGTGGCGTTTTATTCACATACCAGTACGTTACAATGCTTACGATATACAGTGTACTGCCACCTCTGCACGAATATAGCTTGATATCTTCATTATTAATTTTTTAATTCAGAATCACAAGTTGATGCACAAATAGTTACCAACACGGGTACCGAAATATCGCAGTGGTAACTAAGTAGTAGTATTCAGGAGTAATTGTACGTTATTAGACCACATCATCTTGTTCACTTGAAAATGAAAGGTGCTTGTTTATTTCACTCATGTTGCAATTATATGTCATCATTATTAGCTGGGAGAGGGAGGGTAATGTTGGTTGTGATGGATGGTAATTGTCGTCACTTGGTTTTTTCCGACTTCTAGCACGAATTTGTTTCATTTGTTCATATTGCTCTTAATGTACAATACAGCCGGTCATGAACATCATCACCTCGCATTGTAACACGGATTCAGGAGTGAGTCGTAGAATTTGGTTACTGGGAATTAAGATAAATAATGTTTACAGTCACTTACCTATGGCAACAGGTTGAAGATATTGTCAGGGATACATACTCATGGCAGATGCAGTTACTGAAGTTTGGGATATTTTTATTAATAATTTACAGTATTTTAATTATTGATACTGTAGTGCCTGTTACAGACTGATTACACTTGTTCATGAGTGCAATGAGTTTTACCTAACGATAACCACCAGAAAAGCAAAACCAAATGTATACAGAACTATACATTTTAAATTTGATTAACCTTATTTTTTTTATCTGCCAAAGGAAGTTTAATGGTATACAAGCGGGCCATTGTCTTATGGTGAAGTGATTTATCCAATATTGGGCGCAAGTGCAAGGTAGTTCATCTGGGTATCACTTTATCAACACGGTTAACATGTCAGCCGCTTATACTAGTACAGATGGATCGATATTGTATCTGGATGACCTTCAGAGGAATGTACCCAAGATTGCAGTACAACAGTGTGATAAAAGACTGCCAGACGCGCGAGTAAGATGCTGCATGGTTATGTTCACAAGGTTATGTAAAGTGAGTTTCGTTTTCGCTTTGCTTGTTTTGTACCTCACAGAATCAAGAGTTTTTCCGGCTCTGTGCTATTATTTTATAAGTAAATGGAAGGTACAGTATTTATTGGCTGGTTCGTAGACTCAGCTGTATTAGAATGTTCTGGTTTATATGCATTATTATTTTATTGTTGCCCATTGCAAATTGCGAGTCATCTCTCTCGCGTGGGTAGATGACATATGAGTATATTATATCTTGTCTTAACGTGCCAAAAAACACTTAAAAACATTACATTTAGTCACGACCATCATTGACAGCCTTATCGCAAAAGTTTAATGTTTGAGGTCCTCGTGTATGGTGCCCAAGTGTTGACACCAGGTTGTATGTGACTTACCTTGTGTGACTGGTGAAGGGCAGCGAGTTTTTAAAATGATCGGTCAGCAAAACCTATTATTTATTAGTTTTCCATAATTAGCCATCTCTAATTACCATTTATATGCAAATGCAAGTAATCCTTCTAAATATACTCTTTAATGTCTGTAAGCAGGTAATGACACCTCTTTAGTTAACGTTTCTAGCCGAGGTTAGTGGTTTAATTTTAGTCAGTCGTTAAAATCAAACCATTTTCTATCGTGTGCGTCAAGAGAAAATGATGTACTGTATACCGAAGTCACAGAGGAATATACTTTTGTCTGAAGATGTTATAGGCTTGTTGTATGTACCACTAAAGGCTTACTTATTTTGTGGACTAGGGGTCTGAAACCTATACCAGTGTTTATTTATCGTTAGTTGCGCTTCCATGCAAAGTTTCAGATTCTTCTTGTATGTAGAGATATATCAGCTGTGGTAGTGTACATGTACTTGTTATATATTTAGTTATTTTAAGTTATTTAGCTTAGTTCTTTGTTCTTATTAATTTGTTATTTCATTTACATTCTTCGGCGGATTTGTTGGTGGATGTAAAGTTTTGATCATTATGGGGGATGTTCTCTCTCTCTCTCTCTCTCTCTCTCTCTCTCTCTCTCTCTCTCTCTCTCTCTCTCTCTCTCTCTCTCTCTCTCTCTCTCTCTCATATGGAAGTTCAGGTATCTTGTAGTTTATTTGCATTAACCATTGTGGAATTTTTGTGACGTTAAAGTTTTTTATTTTATTTTCATGATAGTCAAAGTATATTTACTGAGTTACAAATTTTTCTTATTTTTTTTTATAAAAGCGAATGCGTATTTTGTTTTAAATACTTTTTTTTACAGGTCAGAGTGAAATGTTATATTCTCTAAAAGTCAGAGTATTTTATTTTATTTTTACCCCTTTCACGGTAGAATAAGCAACTGTACTAACATTTTATATATAATTTAAATAAAACTCAGAAAGGGCCAAATTTTCTAACATATTCTTGCATTTCTTGAAGTCAGCGAGAAAACTATTCCTTAATTTCTTTATGGAAGGTCAGAGAACACCTTCAGGTCTATTTTTTTTTTGCTTTGTCGCCGACTTAAGATGGTGAGTCATGTAATGTATAGCCTCTTGAAATTGAACTTTGCATCGCGTGTTTCATCCTAGCTGTAGCAAGATTAGGGATTTTCCGCTTGGTTCTCGTGTCTCCAAGCAGTCAGGTGTCTCGTGTCTCCAGGCAGTCAGGTGTCTCGTGTCTCCAAGCAGTCAGGTGTCTCGTGTTCCCAAGGAGTCTCGTGGTCTCTAAGCAGGGAGAGATCTCGTGTTCTCAAGCAGTCAGGTGTCTCGTTGGAACACTAAAACAACAACAACCACCACTCACTGCTTCATAACCTTCACAACTCAGGCCTAAAATTAACAACAACAACAACCTGGTGCACAAGATCAACAACCACAACACTCCCTGACACTTCATGAACCAGACCGCCGCAGCTGTACAAGAGTTGACGGGTACAGCCTAGAACCTCCTGTTGCTGACCTTCATACTTCAGTGGTCGAATTGTAGTGAGACCCTGTGTGTGTGTGTGTGTGTGTGTGTGGGTGGAGGTGAGCGACACAGGCATCAGACTGGTAGGCAACATACCTGAGTGTCCCTGAGGGTGAAGTACAGTACACGCTCTCGGTTTAAGACGCTGACGAAGGAAGCTGCACCAAGTAGCGATAAGGAAGGCTTCAAGTACCGGGGGAGGGAAGGGGGTAGGAGTATAGTTAGGGGGTGCCAAGGGGTAGTGAGGGATGAGGGAGGGTAAGGTAAAGGGAGGGTAGTGGGTAGGGTATTGAGAGAGAGGGTAGAGGGAGGGGGGAGTGAAGGATATGGAAGGTGTAGGGTAGTAATGGGGATGGTAGGTGTAGTGACAGGTATAGATAGGGTAAAGAGCGGAGATAAAGGGATAGAGGAGGGTATAGAGGGGGAAGGAGGGGCATAGAGAGGGGGAAGATGGGGTTAGAAAGGGATATATTGGGGTAGGGGAGGGGAGAAGAGGGAGGGGTTAGGAAGGGTATAAATGGGTAAGAGTTATTACCGTCACCTCACCTTGTTGGCTTCCTTACCTTTGTTACAAGGAGTGGCAGTCACTGAAACACTTGGGATATAACACGGCGAGGCAACACACAGTCCACCACAGCAACACCCTGGGACACACAGCAACACACAGTCCACCACAGCAACACCCTGGAACACACAGCACTACATAATCCACCACAGCAACACCCTGGGACACACAGCACTACATAATCCACCACAGCAACACCCTAGAACACACAGCACTACACAATCCACCACAGCAATACCTTGGTATACACAGCACTACATAATCCACCACAGCAACACCCTAGAACACACAGCACTACACAATCCACCACAGCAACACCTTGGTATACACAGCACTACATAATCCACCACAGCAACACCGTATCTGTGGAGAGATGAAAATTGGTCGTCCGTCTCAAGCCCAACAACTCTACAGCACAGAATGAGTCTCAGAGCCACACCTCAGTGACCTGCAAGTCAGCTGATCAAACCTCCAGATTCTGTTTTAGAGTTTTAGATGTGTAGTGTTTGTTTACTTGACTGTACTTGACCAGACGGTAGCCGGAGAGTTAAGATTACCAGAGCCAGCAGTGTCATGTTGGATATAAAACCTCCTGTGGGTGTATGTATGTGTGTGTGTATTTTTATCACATTTCATATAACACGTTTGTACACTATACCAGATTATGTGATATATTTTGTCATGATATATAATAGTATACGGTATATAGTTTTAGATCTGATTGGACCAAACTTGTGTTCAATTACGTGCCTATGAGCTGTAACTAATCAGAAAGTACACATCGAATCTGATGGGGATGGAGCGATTGTAGGTGGTGGTGGTGGATAAGGTCGGCGGTGGAGGAGGTAGGTAAGTCGGGTGGAGGAGGTAGGTGAGTCGGGTGGAATTGATGGTGGTGGTGGAGATGGTAGGTTATGTTGGGTGGTGGTAGGTGAGTCAGATGGAGGATGGTGGTGGTGGAGAGATAGTGAGTAAGGTGGTGAAGGTAGAGGAAGGAGGAGGTAGGTGACTCAGGTGGTAGGGAGGTGCAGGTAGGTGGTGGGTGTAGTTGAGAGTACCCCTCAGTTCACCAGGTTGGCTTCCTCGCCCCAGATAACACGAGAACACTTGGGGAATTGGATTATAACCACGAGAAGGGACACTATATAGCTTTACCTAGGTGAGCTGCACTCTACCTGTTGTGTGTAGACAATAATATAGTCCTCATTATCACAGGTAAAGTAGCGTGAGAGCTATTATGACATCCCGGATAACACGACTGGTTCCCTAGATTATAAAGTGACACCTTGAATAACACGACTGACGTTCCCGGTTACGTGACTGATGTTTCCGGGTTACACGAATGATGTTCCGGGTTACACAGTGGCGCCCAGATTAATACGGCCAGCATTGTAGATTATAAAATGACTGAATGATACGACTGATCACCGATTACTGAGTGAAGCCACGTGTAATACCCTTGACAACCTCGTACTGAAAGATGTAAGTCATCGTACTCAAGGAATTAAACATCGTACTCTAAGGGGTTAATTCTTCGTACTCAAAGGGTTGATTCATCGTATTCAAGAGGTTAATTAATGTGCGCTCTAATTAACAAGGTGTCCATGTAACCAGTACCTAATGGGTTCAGCCAACACAGGTGTTTACAGGTGTTTAATATGTTGACAGGTAGGTTGATTTAGATGTTGTCTGACTGGTATTAATTTATCTCTATCTCCCCCCTTCTAATCAATTATTTATACTAATTTAAATTTTTTTGGGAATTAAATAAGTTACCCTAGATTGGTGTTGTTAATAATAATAACAATAACGAGAAGAACAATAAGAAATAGAACATTTATAATAGTAATAATAATAATGACAATAATATTAAAAGTAACAATAAAAACAATAAAGAAGAAAGTAATGGTAATAATAACAACAATGTCACTGCAAGGCTCTGTGGAAGAAGTGAGGGGGGGGGGTCGAGGCATATCACTGGTCAGTTCCTGCGAGTCATCTCTCTCTCCCTCTCTCTCTGCACTATATACCGGTACGAGTAATCTCAAGGTCACTCTCCTATCGACCGTCTTATTGTTATAATACTTTAAATTCATTATCAGATTAGTGAGATGTTTTATCAACTTCTCGTCCGACATTTAAAAGATGGAAAGTTGAATTCACAGAAACGTTGGTTAATTGGAGAGTAAAAAGAATATATTGATTGAATGCGTGTTTAGATAAGTGACTAGCAAGACGGTGTTAGTAGCCTTGGCCAAGTCAGACGTATTCAATTCCAAGAAATCACAAGAAGGAAAATTTAAAAGAAAGAAAAGAGATTGATTATGTTTACCTGTGATTATCCTTCATTAATATAAACAATATATGATTACAATATAAAATACCCAGATATTGTGATATAAAAATTAAATCTTATTTAGAATCGTATATATTTACTTTTTTTTTTTGGGAGTGTGAATTTTTTTCCATCACCTGTTGAAAGGGTTAAGTAGTACACCTTGTGATGGCGGGGTGAGGCGCTGAGTCAACACCAAGTTAGCTGCTTCAGGGACACACCTTGCGTCAGTTTTAGTTTAGGTTTGCTTTAATGAGACAGGTGCGTCGGGTTAGGTTAGGTTGGATTAGGTTAGGTTGAGTTGGGTTGGGTGAGGTTAGGTTAGGTTTAATGAGACGGACTAAGTCAGGTGTGAATGTTACCACCTTTATACAGCTGACACTAACTTGATGTGTGGCCTCTCTCTCTCTCTCTCTCTCTCTCTCTCTCTCTCTCTCTCTCTCTCTCTCTCTCTCTCTCTCTCTCTCTCATCTATGTGGGTGGTGAAGATAAGGTAATCCCTGATCCTCTCTCACACAGGGCGGTGATAGTAGTTTTCTGGCACTTGAGATGATAATGGTTGGTGTGTGTGTGTGTGTGTGTGTGTGTGTGTGTGTGTGTGTGTGTGTGTGTGTGTGTGTGTGTGTGCCGAGTGGTGATCACGTAGACACGTCTTGATCAACCCACCACTGATATCAAATTTCTGTCTGTCTAGTTCTCTCATTTCTCACTAGCTCTCTTTTTCTCTATTTTCTCTTTCTTGCTCTATTTTCTCTCTCTATTTCACTCTATTTCTCTCTCTCCATCTTCTCTTCACATTTCTCTCTCATTTCTATTCTCAATGATTACCGCCTTCCTTCCTTCCCTCTCTCCTTCCTTCCTTCCTTCCCCCTTTAAAACCTTTCCTCTCCTCCCCTCCTTCCTTCATTCCTTCCTCTTATCTTTAGTCTCTACCCGCCACCTTCCCCGTTCTATTCAACTCTCCTCCCTATTCTATCTGACCTATCACAAGCTTTGGCAAATCATGGGTGGTGGGGGCGGTAGTGGTGGTGATAGGGTAGGCTATTTAAAGGTTGGGGGGGGGGTGTAGTGGTATGATGATAGTGTTGGTAGGGTGGAGATAGTGGTTATTAAGAATAATGATAGTTGTGGTAGTGGTTAGTGAGGGTAGTAGTGGTAAAGTCACCTCCGCCGTCCACATGACTAATCTTCAGTAGCTATGCGTTGACTTGCATATTATTATCTTCTACCGTCTAGACGAGTGAGATCATCGTCTTATACCTGCTGATTATGTGTGTGTGTGTGTGTGTGACAAGCGACATACAACTTTGATCACACACACACACACACACACACACACACACACGTGAATCAATGGCAGACAATAGCCTGCAGAAGCTCTAACTCGATAAATCACCCTGACTTACCATACAGAATACCACAACCAACCTACCACTACCACTACATACTACCATAACCATCCTTATCGTACCACTACACTCGGGATACCACTGAATATCTCACTACCACTTTTAGAACACCATCGTCGTCAGTCAGGAGAGAGGTAAACCAAGTGTAAAATGATAAGTATACCTCACAACAAGTTTACACTCCCACTTTAACTCTTACTCACAGCAACCTTTAAAAAAATACTTCCAGGAATAATGACTCGCCAGACATATAAGAACATAAAAATGTCCGCACTTTTAATGTATTTATAAACTTGTTAAAATTCGATGGTATTAACGCACACACACACACACACACACAACTACCATCTAACAGGTTCAGGTAACATTGTCGCCCCAAATTCTTAAAGACAATCTCAGGGTTAAAATTTTCCCCCCTAACTGTAAACACGACACAGCCTCCATATAACGGACTTCTCTCCATATAATCCGTTATATGGGGGTTTTCATATGCAACAGACCATCAATATAACGGACTTTCTTCTCCATATAGACCGTTAAATAGAGGTTTCACTATAGAAAACCACACAAGAGTTAGCGGTCACTCAGTATAATTTCAGTGGGACTCTTTATATCGTAACTAGATACGTTCTTATCATCATAGCCGCCAGTTAAAGGTATAGAAACAGAAAAAAATGAACGTATGAACCTTTGAGAATCCGGGTGTGGGATTATCAGTGGCGGCGCGGCGTGGAGGAGGGAAACTGTCCAAAAGATTTCTCCTTGGGATTTAAAACTGCCTTCGTTTTCCCTTATTTGATCATATATTTAGCTGGGGGCTTTACTGGGTCTCTTTTTATAGCTTTTATTTAATTGGTTTGTTTTATCTCATTGGTTTTAATTTTTTGTTTATATATACAGTAGATTGGTTGTTGTTTACATACTGTATACTGATCATTGTTTACATATGCTAACCATTGTTTATATACTAACCGTTGTTTATATACTGACCATTAAGTAAGGTGTGGATGTACGGCCTCTCTCTCTCTCTCTCTCTCTCTCTCTCTCTCTCTCTCTCTCTCTCTCTCTCTCTCTCTCTCTCTCTCTCTCTCTCTCTCTCTCTCTCTCTCGTTATCATCACTTAACACACACACACACACACACACACTCACTGACACTTTAATCTTGTTATAGGGATCATTCACTTGGCCAGAGGCTTCACTATCACGTGCTGTCATCCTCTACTGTCTACACCATCCCCCTCTACAGTCTACACCTAAGCCCCTCTACAGTCTATACCTTACCCTCCTCTACAGTCTACACCCTCCCCCCCTCTACAGTCTACATCAGTCTACATCCCACCCCTCTACAGTCTACACCCTCCCCCCCTCTACAGTCTACACCCTCCCCCCCTCTACAATCTACATCCCACCCCTCTACAGTCTATACCTTACCCTCCTCTACAGTCTACACCCTCCCCCTCTCTACAGTCTACATTCCACCCCTCTACAGTCTACACCCTCCCCCCTCTACAGTCTACATCAGTCTACATTCCACCCCTCTACAGTCTACACCCTCCCCCTCTCTACAGTCTACATCCCACCCCTCTACAGTCTACACCACCTTGCTATCATCTATAGTCTCTATAGCCTTCCTCTACACCAGTAACTTAACTACACTTTGGACTTTGTAGTAAATTATTGGTTACCTTTACTTTACCTGAGAACGTTGTGAACGAGAGTTTTATCTGTGGATATTATTTCGGGACTTCCTGAGATGAGGTTGTCAATGAGTTTTTATTTTTCCAGTGACCATCTTCATCCTGTACTGTTCCTGTTTCCGACAAGTGGACGTCTTGTCCTGTTCCTGTTGGCTCAAAATATCTGCCATTAGTAAAGGTATGGTTCTCTCACCACTATACAACGTTACTTTGGTTCATCATTTGATATCTCTCATAAGTTTTGGTCACACTCTCAGGTCACATGCAATTTCTTGGTCACACCGTCACAGGTATAACGTGACAAGGGCACCTCAGAGAACCACAGGTGCAGAACATCGTATTGTTCCTCCTCCCAGGGCGTGGTGAGAGACCTTGGGCTAGATTTCACCCAAGTATTTTTCACGTATTTTTCAAAGATCCAATAATGCTCATGTTAATATTTTTTCTCTATGATTCATTTAATTATTTCACTTCCGTCTTAGTCTTTTATTTTAATTTATAAAAGTAATTTTTTTGTTTTTAATTACAAGTGGGTCTTGTTAGGGGCCAGTGCAGGTACAATACTGTAGACTACATCAACTTGTTTTTTTACAGTACACAAGGAGGCAGCGTGGGATATGTAGCACCGCACTCGAACGCCTTCACGTCCCCAACTGTAAATGCCATTCACAGCTGCGTGAATTTGGGGCTTCCTCAGGAACGAACCAGCGACCTCGAGGACACCAGGCGAGCTCTGTGTTCAGCTGAGATGCCGTTACCCTACCACCATCACCACAGTCAGTATCACCCACACTTATCATCACCACCACCCCTTACACACATAATCACCACACCATCCCTGCTACTCACACTACCATCACCACTCATCACCACCCTTGTCAACTGTCACATTTACTTGATAACACGGTGCTGGTGTTGGCAGCCGGCCAGAGGGGGGCTTGGGTGGACAGTAGATTGCATCTATTGTGGATTGGATAAAAAAAAATAAACCTCTCTTTTTCTCCAATTCTTGTCTCGTGTTCGTCTTCCAGTGTTAGTTAAGGCAAGGACACGGTGAAGTCATCATTTATTACCAACACCTACACCTGTACACCAACATATATGTACATACATGTATTGTTTATCTGTCTGTCTGTCTCTCTCAACCATAGTTTCCTTCATCTTCATATCATTCTCTTATTCCTGCATTTATTATCGTCTTCTTTGTTAGTTACTTTATGCAATTATTCTCTCCTGCAAGTCATTTGGGACGTATCCAAGTTGTTGCTCCCCGCTCGCTGCCTGGGTTTATGAGGCACACTCCATATAATAGCGTTGGGTTGGTAATTTCTCTGTATATATCCTCATCTCTCTCTCTCTCTCTCTCTCTCTCTCTCTCTCTCTCTCTCTCTCTCTCTCTCTCTCTCTCTCTCTCTCCTAACCTCGGTGTTAATCAAGATCTGTAACCTAACTTAACCTAACCTATTGTGGTAAATACTGTACTGTACAAGATCAGAACACACATGAAACACCGACAGAGTAACCAATCATCTTCACACACAAGGGGTGGGGGGCATAATAGTCACGTAAATAAGACCTTAGTATCAGTTAAGATTACGGTAACTAAGACACTTGCTTCGCTACAGTACTGTATATTTAGTGACCTTGAACCTCTTGTACACTAGCCCCCAAAAAAATAACTTTACGGAGGGGTTCGATGTTATCTTGGTGAGTCAAACCTTAAACCTAATCTGGCCGGCTTATATTTTTAACATCCCTTTGTTTACATTGTGACGTCATACAGGTATTAGTTGGTGACGTCATCAGGCTGTATTGTTTCTCTCATTATGTTTCCTTACGGTTTAGATAAAAGGAATTGTTTGTCTTGCTAAAATATACAGTATATACAGATATGAAGTTGACTCACCCTAGGTTAGGTTAGATTGCAACTTTATCTTGCGCTAGTCAGGCCGCACCTCGATTATGCGGTTCAGTTCTGGTGCCCCTATTATAGAATGGATATAAATTCACTAGAGTCGGTGCAGCGAAGAATGACAAAAATGATTCCGGGACTTAGAAACCTTCCATATCAGGATAGGTTAAAGAAACTTAACTTGCATTCCTTAGAAAGACGAAGAGTGCGGGGAGATATGATAGAAGTATTCAAGTGGGTGAAAGGAATCAATAAAGGGGATATAGATAAAGTTCTTATAATATCCGAGCAGGATAGGACTCGGAGCAACGGATTCAAGTTGGATAAGTTTAGGTTTAGGAGGGAGATAGGAAGGAACTGGTTCACAAATAGGGTGGTGGACGAGTGGAACAAGCTTAGCAACTTTGTAGTAAGTGCGGGAACTCTGGAAAGTTTCAAAAGGAGGCTAGATAGATTCATGGATGATAGAGAGTGGTAGTAACTCTCGACAGGAGCTGCCATGCACAGGCCAACCGGCCTATTGCAGACTCCTTATGTTCTTATGTTACCTTAGATTAGGCTTGGCTTGGTAGTAGGTCGTAGCGATGATGGTGGTAAGTCGTGGTGATGGTGGAAGTGACGGTAGTAGGTCGTGGTGATGATGTTAGCGGTAGGTAGTGGCGGTGATTGTAAGTAGTGGCAGGTCGTGGCGGTGATGGTAAATGGTGGTAGGTCGTGGTAGTGGTTTGAGGGTGACATGCAACTTTCACACTGGAGGGATCCGGGTCTTGAGTCTAGAGGAGGAGGAGGGGGGGGTAGTGATGTGGGTCGTCTTTACCTGCCACTATCCAGGCTAGTTACTCACATTACTATCCAGTCTAGTAACTCATTCCAGTATCCAGGCTAGCAGGTATGTAAGATCTGAGCCTAGTCAAGTTACAATGCCTAGATGTAGGTTAGGCTAGGTTAGTATTACTATTTATTGTGTGTGTGTGTGTGTGTGTGTGGTTGGTAATCAGGAGACTTTAAATAGAACAATGGACTGTCAAACAACGTGTGTAGGTATGCGCAGAAGGGTTTTGTTCACTAAATGATAAACACAAGAATGGCGCTCCTTGACTGTCGTAAAATTGGATCCTTATTAAGAAAAAGCTTCGAGATATTATGTATGTGTGATACAGAAACAACGCATTGAATAGTTTTAAGATGAATCATAAGGGGTGAATTTTTTTATTATATTCAAGAAGGAACAGAAGTAAAAAAGTATATGCCAGTCATTCAGAAAACGCTACACGTAAATTTCAAGTATCTGATCGTCATTTAGTATGGGTTTAGAGACCAATTGAAAAGATGCGTCACACTTGCCTCTGTGCTACATGTGACATTACTGTAGTTACTTGTGCTGTAGACAACATGAGGTACAGTACCACTTTTATGATAAGGTTCACTACATGGGGATTACTGTACCTGTACCTTCTGGGGAAATCAGTGTTCGTACTGTAATAGACTACAATACGTCACTCACCGTTTCGACGTACTGTACACTTGTGGGGTACAGACTACAGTGCACACGCTATTCTGGACGATCACTTGTCATTATATTATATACTATACGGTATATTGTTTATATATTGTGTGTAGTACATGTACTTTTATTGTAGTACATCTATTTTTGTGTTGTACTGCTTATTGTATACCTATAATTTTGTAAATTCTTTCGTTATACAGGTATTGTTCAGTTGCACATGTGTTATCGTGTTGTGAATTTGTTGTTGTACATATTGTAATTGGGTTGTACATACCGTTTGCCGGTTATTGCTGTATTTGTGAAATTGGGTTGTGCTTGTATTTGCTCTTGTACATAAAATGGCTGTTGTGTTGTACATGAAATGGGTGTTGGATTGTACAAATATCGGTTGTTGTTGTATACGTGTTATTTGTTGTGACAGATGTGTACAAACGGCTACGAGGAAACACATGTCACACCTGCGTCTAAACAGCTGTCTTGGTGGAGGGGGAAGGAGTGAACTAGGTGATTATTGACACACCTGTACTCAATGTTTGTCCTCGGGAGATTGTTACGGTGGGGGGGAGGGGTGGGATAATAATACCCACCTGCCTTCGTTTGTCTGTCTGGCTGTCTCTCCTCCATGGTAATTATAGGGTCAAGGGTAGTGGTTATAAAAGCATTGTTTACTTTAGTGTGGTGATTATATACCTCTGTTGTTGTTGTGTTTCTCCTAGTTAAAGTATAGATTTTGGGTGTTTCTTGTTATTCTCCTCTTCCTCATTCTTCCCCTTTCTGTAGTTATTCCTTCTCTCTCCTTTCTTTTGTTATTTATTCTTCTCTGTGTCTTTTCATTCTTTATTTTCTTTGTATCCATTTATATACAGAGACTAAGATTTTTTCATCAAATTCCTCTACTCTCTCTTCCCCTCTTTTTTCCTGCCTCTTCTCCCTCTTCTTTCCCCTCCCTCTCCTCAACTCTTTCATCCTTCCCTCCTTTATCCCCTCTTTCACTTTCTCTCATCTTTCACCCTCCCCTTCGTCATTCCCTCTTTCATCACCTCTCATCTCTCACCCTGCCCTCCCTCCCTTCTCTCCCCTCAACCACCCCAAGGACACCTGCACAGTAACCCACAGGTGTATATCGGCTAAACATCACGTCTTAAGTGAAAACAATGAATTAGTTACATTGATTTCTTAACATCGACCAAGGCACAACACCAGTTAAACACGAGATAGCAGACACGTGTACACCTGTGAAGGGGGGCAGGGGGGGGGCGGCAATTAACCTTTCCCCCATGACGACCTATAATAACACACACCTGGCTGCCTTGACGTTTGCCAAATAATAATTGTGTTTAGAATAATCCTTGTGATAGATAACACTACACATAATTGCCTCAACAGCTGAACAATTTATAATATTTCAGACTTCAGGAACGTATAAATTGATATACGACTTCAGGTGTACATAATTGATGGGAAACACCTGTAAGTAGTGGGAAGGATTCAACATCATTTATTATAATATATTCTCGTGGAGTTCTGGTTATAAAGTCAACATTGTATGTGTATATTTTCGTTAGTTCTGGGTATTCTGTTAACATTGTCTTTAGAAGTTTTCGTTAGTTCTGGGTATGAAGTCAACATCATAAGTCCTCAAAAGGTCTGGAAATAGCTGGTCTAGGTAAATGTAGGACCACATGAAGCTGTTTTTACACACACACACACACACACACACACACACACACACACACACACACACACACACACGAGCTACGTCATGGGGGAAATTACTGTATTTTTGAAGGTCACGGAGAATGAATGGGATAATATACAAGAATAAAACAAGTCTGGTCTGTGTCTTCCAGGAACTTATGATTATGCTAGGCCCTTCACCCCCTCCCTCCCTTTCTTCCCTCTCCCTCCCTCCCACTCCCCTCTGTCCCCTACCTCCTCACCTCTCTTCTCTAACCCCTCACCGCCCCCCCCCTCACCCCTTCCCTCCCCTAGAGAAAGTTTACCTGCAGGTGATGGTATTGATGATAACCTGTACAGCTTGTTGTACTGCTTGTGGGAAAAAAATATAAAAAATATAGTATTAAGATTTGTTCCTGAAGCGTATCAAAGACGACATTATATTAGCTGTAGGGGATCTGTTGCCATTATTAAGGTCAGTCTTTATGAACACACAGATGATAGGTCAGGTTAGGTTAGGTTAAGGTTTGAGAAACTGAGTTGATTGAGGGTTTGATAGTATTGATGTGTACCTTGTTAGGTTAAGTGTGTGTGTGTGTGTGAGTGTTTGTTGGGTAGGTAGATGGAAGGAAATTATACATTGGGGGTAGGAAGAGTGGTGGGGGTGAAGGTGAAGTGTTTGTTGTTCCTGATCGCTGGAGGTCTGTACGTGTGTGTGTGTGTGTGTGTGTGTGTGTCCTTGGCTCTTTTGTTGTGTGTGGAGAAGGAGGAGCAACACACACACACTCACACACTCACACAGGAGACCGTCTTACGGCCCTGTCAAGTTACATCATGCCACTTACCTCTTTGATCCTATCTTTAACCAAATAACTGGGATTATCTCTCTTTCTCACACACACATACTAAGTCATCCCCCCCCCCCCCATATCATCCTCTAGAGGGGAGTGGGAATGGTGAGGAAACGGTGAGGGGGGGGGAGGAGGGGAAGGAGCAGTCACCTTACCTGTTTTACCATCAAACCCCTAAGCACTCTACTTTATCATCTAGAGAGAGGGAAGGGGGTGGGAACGGTGAGGGAACGTAACAAGCGGTAGGGGTAGGTGAACGGGGAGCAGTAGTCATGTTAGCTGTTCTACCATCAAACCCTTCCTTCATTAGGTCAAACTAGTGTCGACCAACTCGCCAAAAGTATGAACCAAACCAAACCTTCCAGTTATGTATTGACCACAGTGGCATAGAAACCTGGTATGTTTATAATGTGTTGTAAAAAGTGATGGCTAATTTCTCGAGGTGAACCTTAGATAAAAAGTGACTGAACCATTTTTAATCACGGAAGTGGGTCGGAGGGGGGGGGGGGGTCTCAGGTGTGTTGTGACAGGTAACACAATAAGGGGGGGGTCTCAGGTGTGTTGTGACAGGTAACACAAGAAGGGGGGGTCTCAGGTGTGTTGTGACAGGTAACACAAGAAGGGGGGGGGGGGGGTCTCAGGTGTGTTGTGACAGGTAACACAAGAAGGGATACACAGTTGGCCTAACCTAACCTAATATTAATCGAATCTAATCTAACCTACACTAACCTAACTCAACCTAACCTTATAATATATATTTTATAGCATATTATTTACATATATTTGTATAATTTGTTCGTGTGTGTGTGTGTGTGTGTGTGTGTGAGATTAATACTCAAGGACGACAAAGCCCAACCCACGGCCAAGTTCACCTTTTGTCCATTATGTAAATCATGACACGTTCAATGTTCAACGGGACTAATGAGTGCTACAAGGTGAGACACAACAGGTGGCCGGCTGGACACTTCCAACACCCACTGCCAGGGCCATAACATCATTAACTCACAACTAAGGTAAATATTGGGAGAAATAATTTGTATTATTATTTTTTTTTCTGTGGGAGGGAGGGAGGGAGGGGTGATGTTCCCAATTAATGGTTTTTTATGCCACGTTACTATTGAGGGGTCTTATGATTATTATATGTGTGTGTGTGTGTGTGTGTTATGTATACACAAATATCTGTTTATCCCCCTCATTTTCACCTTCTTCATATTGAACTTATAATCATAGTTATCATAATAATAGTGACGATATTAGTGGTAGTAAAGCTGATTATTATTGTTGTTGATGTTGTAGTTGTTAACATTGTTAATTAATAATAATATGATAATTTGCTTCATGTTCATAATTACATAATTTTATCGGTAGTAGGTAGTAGGCAGCTATCAAACAGGGAGGTACTACCGCCTGGGAAGATATTGGAAGCATAATGTGCTGTCTAATGGTGGACCCTGCTGCCATATGTGACCAAGTCCCGGGTTGCTGATCTAACTTTCTGCTTCATTTACACACAATTGCAGAGTTTCAATTGTTTCTCTTACTGTGACAACACAACAAACATAATGTTGATCATTTCTCATTCTTGATATATTTTTTTCGATTTTGTATGTAGTTATGATTATCATTGTTTAATATTTTTTTTTTGTATTTTGCTATTAATATTTATTAATTATTATTATAATAATAATAGTTATTATTATTATTATTATTATTATTATTATTATTATTATTATAATAATAATAATATTTTCGCCCCTCAGGCCCTGATGTGGGTCAGTAACCTGTGCCCGTGTGGGCTTATCCCCGTAAAAGAAAAAAAAACAACAATAATACAGGTATTGTCCAGCCCGGCCTCGACCTCCTTACCTACCTGGTCCCGCACCTGTATGTATGTATGTATGTATGTGTGTATGTACCGTATGTATATTTTCAGGGAAGGTTTTTCCTTTTGTGAATGTCAACAAGGATTAGTAACACCAGCGCTGGGTTACAGGGGAGGTGCGGTGAAGGAGGGAAGGAGGCGTGTGGTGAGGGAGGGAAGGAGGTGTGTGATGAGGGAGGGAAGGAGGCGTGTAGTGAGGGAGGGAAGGAGGCGTGTAGTGAGGGAGGGAAGGAGGCGTGTGATGATGGAGGGAAGGAGGCGTGTAGTGAGGGAGGGAAGGAGACGTGTAGTGAGGGAGGGAAGGAGGCGTGTGGTGAGGGAGGGAAGGAGGCGTGTGGTGAGGGAGGGAAGGAGGCGTGTGATGAGGGAGGAAAGGAGGCGTGTGGTGAGGGAGGGAAGGAGGCGTGTAGTGAGGGAGGGAAGGAGGCGTGTGGTGAGGGAGGGAAGGAGGCGTGTGATGATGGAGGGAAGGAGGCGTGTGGTGAGGGAGGGAAGGAGGCGTGTGATGAGGGAGGAAAGGAGGCGTGTGGTGAGGGAGGGAAGGAGGCGTGCAGTGAGGGAGGGAAGGAGGCGTGTGGTGAGGGAGGGAAGGAGGCGTGTGATGATGGAGGGAAGGAGGCGTGTAGTGAGGGAGGGAAGGCGTGTAGTGAGGGAGGGAAAGCGTGTGGTGAGGGAGGGAAGGAGGCGTGTGGTGAAGGAGGGAAGGAGGCGTGTGGTGAGGGAGGGAAGGAGGCGTGTGATGATGGAGGGAAGGAGGCGTGTGGTGAGGGAGGGAAGAAGGCGTGTGGTGAGGGAGGGAAGGAGCCGTGTGATGAGGGAGGGAAGGAGGCGTGTAGTGAGGGAGGGAAGTAGGCGTGTGGTGAGGGAGGGAAGGAGCCGTGTAGTGAGGGAGGGAAGTAGACGTGTGGTGAGGGAGGGAAGGAGGCATGTAGTGAGGGAGGGAAGTAGACGTGTGGTGAGGGAGGGAAGGAGGCGTGTGGTGAGGGAGGGAAGGAGGCGTGTGGTGAGGGAGGGAAGAAGGCGTGTGGTGAGGGAGGGAAGAAGGCGTGTAGTGAAGGAGGGAAGAAGGCGTGTAGTGAGGGAGGCAAGTAGGCGTGTGGTGAGGGAGGGAAGGAAGCGTGTGGTGAGGGAGGGAAGGAGGCGTGCAGTGAAGGAGGGAGGCGTGTGGAGCGTGTGGAGCACCACGCCACAAAGCTCCTCCAACAACATTCCTAACGGTATGATCAGAGCCACGACCAACCTTGACCAGTCCCCCCTCCCCCTGTCAGCAAGGTTCCCCCCTGCTGTGTCACCTCCTGCTGTTTCTGCTGTTACTACTGCTGCTTTTCCTTATGTTGTCATTCCTACTGCTGCTGTTCTCGATTATGTTGCTGTTTCTGCTCGTCTGCTTCTGTTACTCTTCCTCCTACTGCTTTTGCTGCTACTCCTGTGTCCTCTGCCGCTGTTCCTCCTCTCATTAATACTGTTTCCCCTGGTACTGCTTCTCCCAGGGTCCCATCTGCTGCTGCTAAACACACTTGCTCTGTGATGACACTTGTACCATCATGACACACACACACACACGAGTATCTGGAGGTGATGGCTGACCCGGTATAAAACACCTCTGGCTTCCGGAAGTTCTCTCCGTCGGTCGTGTGTGTGTGTAAGTAATCACAGGTGAAGCTAGTGTTTACATCTCTGATACAACGGGCAATTCATAATACGTGGAACGAAGTCAGAATCCCTGGCGGCAAACTTGTGTTGTGTAAGGTCGCTGTTGCTACGGGTGTTCTTCACCTTCCTCCTGTGTTGTTACTGAAACTCCTGAATTTACCGCCGTACATACACTCCCCCCGCCGCCTAGCGGATAAAGACGTAAATTGACTCATGGATGGCCTTCTTATAGGGCCGTATTATAAATTTGTTATTTTTTTCTTATTTCTGCTGTTTCTCGCTTTATGTGTTTGTAAGAAAGTGCTAAAACTAAAATGCGTTACTTTTTTTATTTATATAATCTGGGGTGAGGTATAGTCTTGAATGTTAGTGTTTGTATAAATGTAATGTTATTGAGGTGGCTGTTACTGTACTGCAGACTGAGAAGCCATATAAATATTTTAGCTTTATTTCGCTTCAATATATACAACAGAATGACGTGTATACCATAAAGTGCACATGTCAGTCATTTTTTGGAGAACCTAACCTAACCTAACTTTAACTAACCGCAGAAAATTCGGATGTATTAAATTCTCAATTGTTCGGTAGTTGATTTTAAGAGTCTTAGTTATCAGGTGTGCGGTGGTCGAGTGTATACAGCGCTCACCACCTGTATTTAGGAGTCGTTGGTTTTAGCCGAGGGCACCCCAGTACACCCAGGTTACTGTTGAGGAAGTGAAGGCAGTATGTACCAACGACTTAGTATTATACAGTGTGACGTCAGGCATTGTGGGACCCATTTCCAGCCAGTGGAGGACAGACCTGTTGTATATATGAGAGCTCATTTTAAGGAGAATTTACCACGTTAACCTATAGGGAGCCATAAAAACACGAGTCGCCACAGATCTAGTTCAAGCACTTGATAAAAACTTGTCTGTACAGTCGGGGTAAAAAGTTCGCTCCCTCCCAAAATGAAGTACAGTAGTATCAACCCCAAACGAGATACAACAGTCAGGGTAAGTCAGTTCAGAGACTCCTTCCCGTGACTCAGTATCACCGCGGGGAGCGAATTTTTGTCCGTGACTGTACTGCACGGCCATGGAGATATTTTTAATGGCGTCTTCTCCTGTGACCTGTAATTTAATCTGTGTGTGTTGTTCTGTGATTGTATACATGATGATTAGAATTGTTATATTGTTTGATAAATCGTAGAACGGTAGATGCATAGGGACTGAACCTTCTAAAATAACCTTCCACCTTGTTCATGGGTAAAACTCACCTGGTACATCGTATACTTGAAAAGATATATCCAGTTTACTCTGACGATCATCCCCAGTGCTTGACGCCTCTTGAGAAGTACGATACTGCACTCTATACCAGATGAGTGCCAACAAGAGTCACAGACCGAGGTATAGCAACGCCTGCACTGCCATGGTGTGTGCGTGTGTGTGTAGGTGTGGTGAAGGTTAGGACAGGTTATGTTAGGTTTTGGTTAGGTTAGCGTTAGGGTGGTTAATCTTAAGAGCAAATAAACCGGGGGCTAATCTTAATGTGATCCATAATTTTAAAAACAATATTCCGAGAGATATAGAGAGCTTTCTTCACCTGTTGTGTCTCTCGTGGTGGGTCGAGTAAACTGCACCTTGTGGGTCTTCCTTACACCTGACTGCTGCTGATGATGAATACCTGACACTCATGGCTTCGTGTGATGGGGAGGGAGGAGGGCACACGTCGCCTCCAGCCACACTACACGATACACACGACGTCCGCCCCAGAGTGTAGGAGTCCTGGGACCCGGGTACACCTTACTACTGCCTCGGAAACAGCAGCAGTGTATTCTTATCTGATGATGTGATTAAAAGTGGAGAAAAAATAATTATAATTTGATCTTATTTCTTGGATTTTTATGGAGGTAGGGGGGGTGATTGGGTGTGGTTTGAAAGATTATTTGGTTAATGCCAGACGATTTTATTCAGCACAGAGGTAACCCCGTACACAAGTAGTTAATTCCCTAACCTAACCAAACCTAACCTAACCCAATCTAACCACTGACTACTTTATATTCTTTCAGGTGCCGAGGGTGTAAAGCTTGGCCACAGTGGAAGATGAATGAGTCACCATCAACAACAACAACAATATCTTACACGTTGTTTGGAAGATGCATCGGCCATCGTCATCACTTTCTTACTGGTAAGTGTTGGGTATTATTTTATATTTATTTGGGGGGAGTGGGGAGTCTTTGGTTGAGTTATTTGTGAAGAGGCATTAATTTTACCTATTGTGTTGTCAGGGGTCGAAGGAGTTATGTGATGCTAGAGAGAGACAGACAGTGAAGAGAGAGAGAGAGAGAGAGACACCGGTACAAGGACAATGAACTCCAAGTGTAGCGGAGACTTAATACTTGACATAACACTCGAAGGTCTTACTTGAAAATGTACTTGAAACTTAATACTTGAGAGTCATCTACCAATGTACCTATACTATATTTTCCCTGTATCACTCTCTTGCAATGTACATTTTCTGTATCGTATTGTAACCTAAACCTCACCTGTATCCCCCTACCATCCCCCTCTCAACACTTGTAACAACAGGTGATAGACCCGGAACAGCAGTTATATAATGCAACAGGTGTATGGGGAGGAGGGGGGTTGCGACGCGTATTCATGGCGTATTATCAGGTCAGTGACTGTAGTGTAGGGAGGGAGGGAGGTCGTGGCGGAAACGTGAATGCATGGGATGTTACTGTGTGTGTGTGGTCTGACTGTCTCTGCCTGTACTCATAAACCATCACTACTGTCATCCTCCTCCACTATTTTACCATTGAACCATAGAATATCCATACGATAGTCACACTAAACATATACCGACTGAATGGCTAGTGTCTCTAACTCTCTCTACTAACACGGTTGAGGATCTCCGTAGTGGCAGGACGTGGGAAGGGTGATGTATAGTAGCAGTACCACCTACCACTGCCCTTCACTCTATTCGCTCCCTTCTCCCCCCCTTCTCTTATACACTACACCCTACTCAAAAGTCCCTCAAGCCACTACACCCTCGTTTTACACCCGTTTGGAGGTACAGTTGGCCAGGCTTTACACCTTACACCTCCTCCTTCTCCATCACCACCCCCTCTACACTACACCTTACTTACAAGCCCCCTCAAGCCCCGTAATCCGTAAAGGGGTGTTGGTGGTGTTGGTAATAAAAGGAATATTGTAGGAACGGGAAGAAAGATAGACTGTGATGGAGGTGGGGGGGGGGGGGGGGGAGGGGCAGTACTCGGTGGTGTTAGGTCAAGTTGTTGAAGGGGGTGGGGTTGAAGGGCCTGGAGGGGGGTGATTGGGGGGGGGGTAGTGGTGAGAGGACTGGGATAAAGCGAGTTTCACCTGAGCAGCCAACTTCTCATATCACCAGCGGCCAGGTATAGGTACTCCACAGGTACACCTTCCCCCTTCCACCACCTCCTCCCACTCCCCCTACCCCCCTCCCTCCCCCGTCTGGTTCCATCCCTCTAAAATACCACAATTTATGGATCCTAACAGGTGAATCTACCCCATCTAAGACCTTCCAAATAAATGTCTTCACGGAGATGTTACAGCGTCATTGTGTTTCATCCGCTAAACACAAGATGTATAATGTTGAGGTTAAGTTTAGGCTTGGCAGTCTGTCTCCTTGAACAGCTGTGGGTTCAGGCAGGTGTGTTGTGTTGCTAAGCCAGATTGATACTCCCGGAGATAAGAGTAATAGATGTCAAGGGTCACTACACATACCAACAGACTGTAGTAGTAGTAGTAGAGTCAACAAGAACTTAATAATTTGCAGCAACAACGCGCAAGTCATTCTAAGAGAGAGAGAGAGAGTCCCCCCCCCCCCCCCCCCCGCCGAAGCAACACCTCCCGACATTATTTTAACACAGGTATACATTCACTTACCTCTGCTAGGACAGGTTTCCAGGTGTGCTCAATCCTGGCGGCGGAGGTGGAGAATCTAATGGCTGCATGTGACGGGAGTGAACATCAGAGTGCAGTTCGAGATAAGGAGATTCTGAATATTTCATAGACCTCTTTCGTGTGGGTGTAGGTGTAGGGTGTAGGGTTGGGGTAGCTTTTGAACAGGTACAGACAGCAGGCAGGCCAGGTTGGTGTTGATGGTTGGGGAGGAGGGTATAGGCCGAGCCAGGATAGGAGCCAGGTGAGGTTAGGGTTGAAAGTTGCAGGTGGTACTGGTCCATAGGGTGGCAGCACCAGCACCGCCACCACCAGGTTGTTGTAGGACGAGCAGGTCTATACAGCGTCTCCCCCCAACACCGTCTCCACCACCACCACCATCTACATTATTGTCTCATTATTATCTTCGATTATATTCCATAATTTTTCGCCGCCATTCCCAAACGACCCCGAAGTCCTTTTAAAAGCCTCCCAGATTGTTGGTAAATATTTGTTTTATAGATCTATTATTTACTATTAGATTTAACTATCAAAATTTACTATGTAATGTACTCCGAGATGATCATTAACTTGTTCCAGATATTTTTTGATTCACTGGGAGTTATTATTATTATTATTTTTATTATTATTATTATAAAATTTCGGATAAGGTCACGTGTGTTTTGATGTTTGTTTATGTCTGACGATGTGAGTAGGAGGAGAGGTTGTTCAAATCTGTTCATAGTTGTTCAAAGCTGCTCAACGGTTGCTTCGGAGTTCAGAGGTTGTTCACACAGTGGCTCTCCCGTGAAGTCTTGTTGACGTTTAAGGCCCACCATTATGAAGTTACCTCGACACCCCAAACTTTTAACTCTAAAAATAAAAAAAATATTATATCTTGATTTTTCATTGCTCTCTCTTACCTGGAGGAGGTAGTATCGGGTACTGCTCTTTCCCTTGGTACCTGTTTCTTGTCTCATACCACCCACCGTGTACTATACACACTCTACCTCTTTCACTTGATGTTGGTTCCTTACATACCATATTTGTCTTCCTTCAGCGTATACCAGTTTGGAGTACCACCTCTCCTTTTCTGCCCTCTCCCCTCTCATCTCCTCTCTTACCTATCTCTCCGCCCCTCTTCCCTTCTCTCTTCCCTTCTTGCCTTCTCTCTTCTATTTCCCTATCTCCCCTCTTGCCCTCTCTCCTCTCCTATCTTCCCCTTTCTCCTCCTCTCCCCTCTTTCCTACCCTCCTTCCTCCCCTCTCCCAGATGTCACACTAACCAGGCTGGACAAGAGCGTGAGGACAGGTGTCATACTACCTCATGCACTCCAGTGTTTCCAGTTGACAGCTCTATGCTTGTTGGGAGAACTGCCTGACGGTGGGCTGACGGCGCGCAGGCTGACGATGGTGTGCCAGGTGTCAACAGAGAGAGAGAGAGAGAGAGAGAGAGAGAGAGAGAGAGAGAGAGAGAGAGAGAGAGAGAGAGAGAGATCCTTCACTGGGTAGGTGTAGTGGGGCAGCTTCAGTAATATC